>VWZZ01008033.1:0-15186 GCA_013399095.1 Psophia crepitans | reverse complement strand
GGAAAGGAAAGGAAAGGAAAGGAAAGGAAAGGAAAGGAAAGGAAAGGAAAGGAAAGGAAAGGAAAGGAAAGGAAAGGAAAGGAAAGGAAAGGTTTGTTGTTAAATGAGGAAAAATACTTTGATTTTAATAATCAAACAAATGTAGAATATTTTCCTTGACAATATAATAGTGTGGGCCAGATCCCCATTTGATATAAATCAGAACAGTCAATGAAGCTGTACAGATTTATACAGCTATAATTCTGCCTGTTAAATTTTTACTTTCTGTTAAATTCAGAGGAATATAAACAAATAATGTAAAGCCACCTGTATTTTTCAGCTTGATTCCATTCATCAGACTATGGTACCTTAATAATAAGTATTCTGACCCTAACAGTCCTCTCAGTCTGTAGGTGGCTGTAGCATTTAAAGAATATGTATGCTGGAGCAGATTTTCAGCTGGGTAGACTGGATGGTTGATCTGTATTGCTGTTACTTTAGTTTGTATTTCCAAG
Organism: Psophia crepitans; assembly: GCA_013399095.1. NCBI lineage: Eukaryota > Metazoa > Chordata > Aves > Gruiformes > Psophiidae > Psophia > Psophia crepitans. The sequence goes on along the minus strand of VWZZ01008033.1, from coordinate 14,692 downwards.
GCTCTGTTTACAAGAAACAGTAAAGTTCCTTTATTTAACTGAGTAATAAGGAAGCAAGGGCTGCCAAAATTCTTATGGTGGCTTGTTCCTCTCTGTACAGCCCTCAGATGTCACCTTAAACACTGTACCTGACAAGGCATCAGGAGTATGTGAATTTACCTGGATGCCACTTGCATTGGTGATGATGACAACACTTCATAGGAAAATACCTCCAGTGAGACAAGACTGTGTCTTTAGCACTGCTGGAGAACAGTGAGAAGGAATAAGGATGCTACCACCAGCAATGTCTGAGGCAAAGTGTGTCTACAGTAGTTTTTGATGGCCCTTCAGAGTCTATGTTAAAGGCCTTATTTGCTACCTGTGCGACCAGAAGAATATGGCCCTTGGTTCAGTCAGAGACTGTTCTCCTGAGAGGTGCAGTGAGGCTGCAGCCAGGCTGTAAAGCAGTCCTGCCACTGGTAAAGTCATACAGGAAAAATGGACAAGAGACATCCACAGTGCCTGCTCTGACCATGCACCAGCTGCTGAACAGGGAGAGCCAAGATCATCAAATCCTGGAGTGACAGAATGAATGACATGTACGAGTTCAGCCTTTGGAGGAGCAGTATGTATTCCTCTGCAGAATAATATGGTCAAGTACACAATTTCCACTGTTATGCGACCTGAAGAAAATGTCAATAACCACTCTGATTTTCATATGATAATTTCTCATCTATTTTTATGGACTACAAAGAGCACAGAATTGTAGCACTGATTCCTGCATTGAGTATTTGCTGTTTACAAATCAGGTTTTCTTTTGTTTCTATGCATGCTATTCAAGCAGAGGATCCTTTGTAAATACCTAATTGCTTTGTAGGCCACACACTGTTTGATTCTGGTGGTCTATGAAGAACAATAAAAGTAGACTTACAATAGCCTTCTTTAAATCATGCTTGGCACTTGACCATGAACATGTATGTATTCTGAGGTTTCCATTTATTAAAAATCCAGCACTTTTTATTGAGCAAATTAATGGTTCAAAATCACAATGAAATACCACTATTACAGCTGATCTTACCTAGAAAAATATGGCATTAAACCTAACGAGAATGAACTGTTCTCTCTCCATTTTACATACACTGCCGACATCCATATGTGGCATTACAAAAACTGTCTTTGGCCTTTTTAGAAAAATCTTAATGTGTATTTAAATGAAAACAGAAGTGGGCTACAATCCTCTGAAGTACTTTATTCAATTAACTCTTTTTTTTCTTTCCTCAGTAGAAAGATTTGAATTATTTTATATTGTTTTGCTCCCTGAAAGTCTCTAGTGTGATTACTATGATGATGCCATTTGTGCCACTCTGGGTACATTATGTCGTATTTTTCATTTATAATTCCTTGATTCAGATTTTTATGATGAAACCATTAGAAGTCCAGTCCTATAAAAAAAGGCTTAGACCCACGTCCTGGAAACACACGTATACATATGCTTAACTTGACTGTTGAGAGTAGTCCTGGTAGCGAAGTTAAGCATAAACTTACTGCTGTAAACACAGTACCGTGGCTTTCTCTGTTTCTCTGTTTAGCTCTGCTAGCTGCAATGGGACAACCCAGCACATACAATCAAGGTTAGGCATATAGTGAATCGGTCCAAGGCTGAAGTTTTCTGTGGGATGAAACTATAGGATCTTCGGTCAAATGCAGCCAATCTTAAGATAAAAATAGAAGCAAATTGTTTCAGCTGTTAATATGTCACATAAATGGATATATAAGAATCATGTGATATTAAATGACTTTTTAGCTTATGAAACTTAAAAAAATATTTTAAAATTAAATTTTGCAGGTCATTAGTCTTCAAAAGGCAGAGAAGTGTTGAGGACTATTTTGAAAATGCCAGATAACTAATATTTTTTCTAACTGGTCATTCATACACACATACACCCACAACCTAATTTTAAAAATAATATATGTCATAACTGCTCACAGATTGTTCTGTATGTGCAGCAGCCAAATAGACATGAAATGCTGAAACAGATTTAATGGAGCAGTTGTAGTCTATTGGGGTTAAAAATCTTCTGTCTACAAGAATTTAAATATGCATTTAAATAATAGCCCATAATAATTCAAAGAACTGTGCTGTATAGAAGAAATAGAATGGTTGAGAATAGAAAGTCAGCCAAGTTATCAGAAAGATATCTGGAGAGCCCTGTAGCGCGGGGGTTCGTAGGGGAGGGAATAATGCCACGGATAGCAGTGGCCCTTACTTACCCAGGCTGTCCACTTGGCTTGGAGAGAGGTGATTCAGCGGCCAGATTTTGAGCCTCTTGCTCACATTCCTCTGTGGTTATTCATTCACACAATGAGCCCTGTTAAAACCAAAGGGACTCCTTGGGAGAATAGCGTTTCTTGCCTGTGGGCAATGGGTTCTTGATTTGACTCCAAGAAAGTGAGATGTAGCAACGTTGTGCTGCCCAGCTGTGGTAAAGTGTTTTGTTAAATTTTGGCAAATGAGACATGCTGAAAGGCATCCGCTCCAGTACACCGCTTCCAAATTAGCACATGCTTTATCATCTCTGTTTACTGAACAAACGTAGCAAACAGTGGGTCATAATACTTACCAGCATTTTGGGATGCGGTTTTTGTACGTTAACAGTCCCATTTGCTCATATTTTCTCCTTCTTGATGTATTATGTTATTTAATGGCATCTGTGAGCTTCTGTGCAGTTTCTATGTTCATGCGTTCAAGTCCTGAGTTTGCTAATGAACACTCACACAAACATCTCCTTGATTACAAAGGCACTAGTCATAACAATAAAGGTATTCATGAGTTTAAACTCATGAAGAACTGTGTCTGTAGGATTAGTGCCTCAATTTCACTTCCTTTTTTTTTGTTGTTTATTTAATATTTAAAATTTATTTAAGTAGTTTTTGTCATTATGATTAAATGCAGGTGAAGAGAAACATTTTTGGATACTTACCTTCCTTTCATCTTTATTAAAGTTTTTCTTTTATTGAACTGGAAAAATATTAAACTTTTCACCTTAGACAGCAGGTTGAAGTATGACAGTGTAATCCAGATGGGAAACACAGGAAGACTTGGATAAAAGAAAATGAACTGCAAAGGGCTCAGGCTGACAAAGCTGACAACGCTGTAATACTACCTTCGACTCAGTCTCGAGCTGTTTGTTTTTGCAATGAACACAAGTTTCCATTATAACATTTGCCTGTATGAAAAACTATGGCAAGACTTTGGTTTCTATGGTGACACTTCTCTTTTTCATACATATTTATCATTAAAAAGCAGGAAGCCCACCCTTTTCTATCTGAGAATGTTACTTTTAGCACTTAATAATTGAAGCCAAAGCTGATTTATTTTTTATGTCGCAGTGTCTTACACACATTCTTCTATCAGTGAAAACTCCCACAGTATTATAGTCGTTTATTGCAAGTAGTTTACTCCATACATTACTTCAGGAAAACATTTCCAGGTTTTAAAACCGGAGAGCGGCCTGCCTTTCCTCCCCCCAGTTTCAGTTGGCACCGCAGGGTATCAGAGCTAATCTTTCAAACTATTTCAGAGCACACACTGCTCTACACACAAAGCTTTCAGCTTCATTAGTATGACGTGCAAGAGACACAACGTTTCTGGTTCTTTCCAGTGACCAGAGAGTACGTGGAAGAGTAAAATATTTTATGAAATTAACCTTTTTGGAAACAGAAATGGTCTGTCTTTACCTGGCTGGCAATCTTTTGCGTTTGCACAGCAGCACTGCTATTTTTTCTTCCTCCACAACAGAGCGGAAACTAATAAATAAGCTAGAATGGCCACTGTGTCACTTTTCCTATTCTTCAAATCCATAAGTCAGCTGGCAATTTGCTAACATTTCTCCAGTGAAAAAAGTTAGAAACTCAATCCAAAACAATTTTTCCATTCTCAGGTTCCCAAGCTGATGCCTTTTATTAGCAGAGCTTTGTATGGTGAAGGAAAGATACCCTGGTGAAATATGTTGTCTAATTAGTTTTGAATCTAAAAGCACTGAGGATATGTGACATAATTAAATATACAAATGCTACTTGAACCTAAACAATTCTTACAGAAATTGAGGTACCATCAGAATGATAGATTCAGAAATGTATTAAGCGGCAATGAGCAAGTATGTATGATATACATACTATCGGTGGTGGGTCAGTCACTTTAGGTGTCTTGGTGTGTCCTTAGTATTCTGCTTGTTTCCCAGTGTTTCCCAGCATAACTGAAAAAAGGATCCTGTAAATCCATTACAAACTGGTGCCGTAATTCCAAGCTGAGATGTTTGGCCAAACTGATGGTATGGACTGTGATTTGGGACACAGTTAGCACGCAGTTGCGATGATGAGTGTGCTATAAAAATGCAGGTGTGTTAACTTAATGGCTGGGAGTCATTATAACATTACTCAGGTCAATGTGTATTGTATGTACAATGCAACTGGATATGAGGATCAGAAAAAAGAGGATTAAAAAATTCTTAGGAAGTGTTGTTACATGTGAAAAATCACGGGTACTTCTGCACCTGTTTTCTTTCCAGCTTAAATCCAGACTACCCTCTCTGGCCAGCAGAATTGAGCTGAGCAATGACTTGGGCACCACCAGCGTAAGAGCTGCAGTGCTGTGCACAGTGAGGGCTCCTTGCCATGATGGGGAGCGGCACGGTGACTGCAGCAGGTTCCCCAGCCAAGGGCCCATTTCACTGCCTCACGTAACTCCTTCAGACCTCTGGGGGTGGGAGATACGTGTGGATAAGGAGAAAGCAGCAATGCAATGCTGGCATGTCTGCACTGCACAGATGGAACCGTGCTGCCTGCAGGGAAGTGAAAGGAGATGAGACCCTTCATTTTTCTCCTTAACCATCTCCTTACAGGTGTAGGGTGTTGGGGGGGAGCTGCTCTCTGTCCCCTGATGGTACAGCTCCTCTGAGAGGCTGCAGTTTCCCCTTTGGGGAACCAGATATTCTCATGTAAGAAAATTATTTGTTTGTGGTTTTTTCTTATTTTTTTGGGGGGGTTGACCGGAATTTTTATACTGCTATGCATTTAGGAGTAAGGAAATAAAAACTATTAGAAAAGTAGATCAATCATTAGATTTACATTACAGTAAACAGACAGCTAAATAGCTAATTAGATGCACATATACATATATGTACTTGCCACATAAATTAATGGTAATATGTTGGTGGGCAACGAAGCAGAAAGAAATATAAATAAACTTATCAATATAGGACAAGCCAAACACAGGATGTTTTATATATGTATATGTATGTATGTATAAAAGCTGTAGAATTTGTACATATATTTATATTTGAAGTTAGCAGTTGAGGTTTTCGAAAGCAGTATCTAGGTTAAATTTTATAAAACATTTTTGAACTATTCAATTTTCTTAGTTTAACTCTCTCCATCCTTTGTTTTCACATAACCCAATAAAGACTTTTTTTTTTTCTTTTTAGTAACTTGGTCGCTCACACCACATGCAGCTGGTTCAGCCTAGGCCTTGGTCTTTTCTTCTGGATTTATTTATCTTCCATTGTAGAGCAGAGGTGGTCTTTCATATATGCACTAATAATGTTTACATTTCCAAAATGGAACACAGGCTTTCTCTTGAGGTAAAAGATCACAAGGTCAAAGAAACTCAGAGATTAGATCTTCTGCCTAAGCAGACTGCAATGTAGTCAAACTTTGGAGATCATGATCAGTAATGCTAATACCCTGCTTCAGAGCCAAAGGCCAAGGCCTTTTGTGAACTAGCATTTTTGTTAAAATTGCCTTCTAAAATTTCTTTTAATTACCCACTCACACCAGTGAAAGCCCAACAATCCTGACTAGCAATTGGGAGCATTAGTGTATTTCGGCTTAGCGCTTAGCATGATCCAGCACTGGTAGAGAGGGCTCCCAGTCCACCAGCTGCCCCCTCACACCTCCTGCCCACTGCCAGTGGAAGTGCATTAGTGGCAATGAAACATCAAGAAATGTTAGTAAACTCACTAGTAATGTAGGCAGGTCAAACACGTGATGGTGATTTTTAGTAAAACAAATGCACCCATCAACAGCTTCTAAATGAGGAAAGTGAAAGTCAACATCTTGGAGACTGGGCTGTTTGGGTAGCACTGTCCCTAAACAATTAAGTTTGACACACTGCAGAAAATCTCTAGAGATAAGTTAACTCATGAGTTTTGAATTAATTGGTGGTTACATTTAATTCATTCAGATACGGTGAGACTAAATGAGTAAAAATTCTTGGGATAACGTTCAAGCAGATTCTCCTAGGAAGACTTTTTGCCCTGAATAAACATTGAGCATCATCTCCATGATGTGCATGTCATTTCCACAAGCAGTCCAGGTATAACTTTTGTTTTCCTCTAAGCCCCCACAGTGTGTTTTGTGATGGAAACTTGTAGGCCTTGCTCAGGCCAGGTTAGATTTTGTGCCTGTGCCTAAGTCAAGAAGTTGAGTTTACCTTTCTCTGTTGGCCTAGTGTATCTGTAATAGTTTAGGCTGTAAGAGAGGCAAAGTACATCGGAGAGGTAGCGTCTGTTGTTAGATAACCTACGATAGTTGAAAGGTACAGAGGATCTAGAATAATTTCTGCTATTTACTTGCTTTCTTTCAAAAAACAAACCCTGTGGAAATAAAATTAAAAAAAACAGCAGAAAAAGATCTGCCTAATCAACTTTTTGACTGAAGTATTTTGACATTTTTGATCTGAAATACTGTTTCTAGTTTTTCAGCTGGAAACAAATGTTTGTTTTGGGCAACATCAATCTGCTTCGTATTTTGAGTGCCTTGTGGGAACTGTAGTTCTCAGACTCTTACACCCTCCCTGTTCCCCTGGTCATGCCTCACAGTCAGACCACTACTCTCATGGTCAGCAGTGGCCACTCGCTAGTCGTGAATTACTACAATGCTCAAGGTAGAGAATATGTAAATTCCTCTACTTGCAAAAAGCCCCTGTTGCTGGGCTTTGTGTAGGAATTTTTGTTGCAATGCTGAGAAAGAAAAACATTTCCTTTCCTGTGGTTAAGTCTGCAAAACTACTTGTCCGTTCCCCTGCAACTTCCCTCTCCCCCTTTGCAGAAAGATCCTTCTTTGTTTTGCAAGGTGCTGTGTGTTTTGTGTGGTCCCTTTATATCCCTGAAATCTAAAAGCACCTTTCTTTTGTACTGAAACACATGTAAGGGATACTGTGTGTGGACGTTCCAGCTGCATACCTCTATATAGATCACAGAGGTGTCATCCAAACTTGCAGCCGTTTATTGGCTAAACAGGAGAAAGTGGCTTCTGTAAATGGGGAATGAAATGGGGACTACTAACCTTCCTGGAACCAAGTCTGTGGGTACAGAATGTGTAGCCCACCGAAGATGAGAAAGATAAGATGGATGCCTGAGCAGAATCAGAGGAATTTATTTAGTTGCAACCATGATGAAAATGGAGCCGAAATCAGTCACTGGAAATCCAGACAACTTCAGGCTAGAGTTCTGATTCCAGTCAGGTTCTAAAAATAACATGAAAGCTGTGGTGAAAACTGATAAAAGCTTGGAAATACCAAGCTACAGCTGGTCACCGGGCTTGATTCACTGCTATATTAAAGCCCCTTTAAACATATTTGGCAGGGCAAAGGGTCTTTAAAGTGAGTGTGAATTATATGGTTAAATATTTGCAGCTGATTTATCATAACTTGTGTTGCTGTATAGGGTTGTGGAAAAACATGTTGTCTAATCTTATTTTCCTGAGTTGTGCAGGTCTAAAGAGCTCACGTGTTTGCAGGGTAGCTGCAGCTGGAACACACAGAACACTGGGGGGGGGCGGGGCTCAAGCTCAAAAGAAAAGCTCACACTTCTCAGTATAGGAGGTTATAATATACCACATTAAATCAACATTTAAATTAAATTATTTGTACCAAGTAGAAATTAAAAATGCTAGAAACAAATTTAAACCACATTCTATGTAGGTTTCTGTATCTCGGTACAATAGTTATACATATACAAGCAAAGTTCAAGAACATATATCATACTGTTCAGAGAACCCTTTTTAAAAAATGGTAAAAGCCTGAAATTTACTATGTAAATATTATCTAATTAAATTATTTCACCTTAGTTTTGACACCATTATGCAAAATGCCCAGACAATGTTTTTCTCTGGGTTCCACTTAATCCAGCTGAATCTGTTTTAAATAGCCATAATTGGTGATTTTCTAGATCAAGGGTCTTACTCAGATCAATGGCAGTAGCTTGTGTATATTGATTACTAACCTATGCCTATGAAAATACCATTTGTTACCTCGGGAATGATAGTGGAATGAACAAGCTAACTCCAAATTGGAAGGGGATCAATGTGTTGCATGTAGATAAAAAGAAGCATGTTACCTGAGAGAGCATCAATTTTTCATGGACTGTGGACAAAACACGAAAGAAAAAGGAATTCACTAGGTCAGGCACTTAATTACTGAGGTCCTGTATTATTTTCTTTTAGCAAAGGGTGAACCAAGTTCATTTTTCAGTCACAGAGAAGGAGGAAATTCTCTAAACCATGTTGAAATATATGGGGCATATCCATTAAAAGTGAAGATACATGCTGTGGTATTACCATCATACTTAATGGTTTAGAAACAGAGACTAGTGTATCATCTTATAATAAGTACTCCTGGGCAGACATGCTAAGCCACCCAGGGGTGAACCACTTATGCACATAATGATCCCCAATCTGACCGGGCCTCCAGGAGAGGCTCACTTCTCCACTTTTCCTCAGATATATGAAATTAAGAGTAAAGTATATCATATCCAAAAAGCACACCAAATTCACAAAGTATATCTTATTGGAATAATATTCACAACCGTGCTTCCTTACAAGCACATATTTCAGTGTATTTCTTCCCTTACTCTGGGCTTGACACCGAGATGGATTGGCAGATCGTGGCAGATCAGCATTTTTGCTGTAAAATGTGCAATAGAAGAAAGATTCAGTCTACAGCTCAGCAGCACATATTGCAGTTTCGGGGAGGATGGGGTATTCTACAAAGGAAAGGGACATAAAGGACAAAGTACATCTGCTGCTGAAGTGCAGAGCAACCCAGAGGCAGAGGAAATGGGTTTGCCACGCAGAGGAGCTGCAGATGTTCCGGAGACACGATGGAGGAACCCCTGCCTCTGCAGAGAGGTCCATGCTGCTAGCTGGCTCAGGGCAGTCACAGGGGAAAGTCTGCTGCTTGCTCTGTAGGGAAGGGGAAAGGAGGGAAGAGAGACCTCCTTTACTTGGGAAATGATCTGATGGAAACACTCCAAAAGAAAAGTGTTTTGGGACTGTGGCCTTTTGACTGTCTTGATCGTCCTTTCTGGTATGCAGATGGCCAGCACCCATGGATTAGGCTATGCTAGCAGACTCAGGAGAAGGTAATTCTTCCTTCTTTAGTGGCGCTAATGTGAGTACTACTCTACAGGGACTTAGCTCATCCCCCAAAATTACAATTCCCTGATGTGCTCCAGACAGACTTAGTGGGATCTGTAGGAAGTTACTCAAGTCTAAAGTAGCACAGTTTTTATGTGGAGCTTTAATGTTGAGGAAAAATAATACAGGTATTGTAATCAGTGAAGAGTGGTGAGCTGAGAGGGAGTCTTAATTGTTAGCCTGTTTTTCATTACTTTTCTATCTGATCTCCACCCTATGAAATTTCCATAACATTTCTTTCACATTGCACTGTTGTGAAATGTATGGAATATACTGGCAAAAGTTCCGTTTTCTGATTTTAGCATGAATATTTTTTTTTCCCGTCCAAATAGATAAGGGGAAGGGAAGGGAAGGGAAGGGAGGGGCAGGGAAGGAAAAGGAAGGGAAGGCAANTTTTTTTTTCCCGTCCAAATAGATAAGGGGAAGGGAAGGGAAGGCTTTCTAGAGTGAAATTAGAAATATTGACTGTTGCCTGAGCCAGAGTACAAGATAAAAAAGAAAATCTGTTATTAATGCCACATTTTTATTTGCCTCTGTGACTTTGGAACCCTGCTCGTGGTATTTTAATTCATCTGGGAATTTGGCAATAATCAGTGAAATTATAGGTGTTATTAAAATCAGGAGAAATTTCATAGTTTTCAGTCATATTAGCTTGAAGGATTTCCACTCTGTGAGCTGACATAATCCTAAACAGCCTGTACCTCTTCTCAGATTTGCTTTTGACAGTGACAGAGTAAATACAGAAAACAAATAAATACAGGTTTTCTACTTTATTAGAGAAAAGTACCTTGTAGCCACAGAGTGTGCATATTATTCACTACCACTTCAAATAAACAAGTTCCACAGTGTTACTCCCCTAAAATATTTTTGCATGTATGAAACAAGTCAACTACATTCATACACTAATTGGAAAGCATGAGAAGTTGAAAACACTAGTACTACTGTGGCTCAGAGAATTTACAGCTTAAAGTAAACAAGTTATCTCCAATGTTAATCCTTTGTTTGTTTTTAAAATTGAATAAGGTCATAAAAGAAACTCACAAAGAAGAGTTTGACATCTGGGCGTACTGAAGGAGTAAGATCCTCATCAGAAAAGAAAGGAGTGTTGATATTAGTCAGCTAAACTGGATTCATGCTGTTTTCTACTTCTGTTGCCGTTGTTTTCCCTTCACTTCCAAACATTAGACAAATGCTAGCTTTCTGCTTTGTTTCAAGCCAGATGACTAAATGTAGATGCTGGGTTGTTGCAAAAAGGAAAGATTGTCTCAGAGAATTAGCACCCGTATTATATGGTTCAGATTTTAAATCAAAATTAACGAATAAGACTGTCACACTATTGTCTATGAAACATGGGGCAATTTTTACATGTATAAACACTGATTAGCATTTCACTTCAATTTGTTAATTAAATTAGGTATTTTTCAAAATTTTAAATATTGTTGCAGTAGAACTCCTGTATTTAAAGCTTTTATACAAAGGCCACATGGGCAAATCTTGTTTTGCCAGGTGGACTGTCTACAGTGTACAGAGTCTTGATAAAAAACAGCTGCAATTGCCTGATACTGGTTAAGACTCAAAAATCAGACTGTGCAAACAAATATATCTTGGCCCTAGATACTTGCCACATCTGCCAACAATTAGTTATATATCAGGACTAGAAAGGGGCACAGAATAAACAAGATCTGATTTCAGAATAAGCAAATAAACAAGGAGCTCTGCATCATTATTCATCAAGTGGATGTAGAATTACCTAACTTGTAGGCTCAGGTTCAGAGCTGTCAATCCTTGAGGTTTAGCTAAAAGTATTAGGTAACAAAAGATCTGATTGACAAATACTTTGCAGATGCTCTGGGAGCACGTTAGCCCACCTGCTTGCCTGCTCAACAGTGCCACCCAAACTCTCAGCCAGGGTGTTTCTGGGGGACAGATGCTAGGGGCGAACCAGCTGTGGGAGCAGAAAGAGCCATTTTGAAAGAGCTTCACNCACCCAAACTCTCAGCCAGGGTGTTTCTGGGGGACAGATGCTAGGGGCGAACCAGCTGTGGGGAGCAGAAAGAGCCATTTTGAAAGAGCTTCTTATCATGATGCTTAGGGTTTCTACAAATAGCGGAGTCATTATGCCACTAGTGTCTTGAGATACCGTCTGTTCAGAATTAGGCGAGAATCTCAAACAAATGAACACTAACATTTTGGACTGAATGGTAGTTTTTAAACCAAAGTGTTTTATGAGGATTGAAGAACGGAGGGAAGCCGAGACTCAGTGAAAATACTGAGGTTTCCTGGCTTGCAAAGTTAAGTTGCTGTGTAAAGAAACCATGAATCCTGACTCTCATCTTGCAGGCAAACCGTTCCAAGTTTTGAAGATTTTCCAAAACGTTTTGACCTGTTTCTGGAAAGCGTGAAAATGAAACAATGTTGAGTTTCTGTAACAAAGAAGCATTTAATGACAATAAAATTGACAAATAATAGGCCACGTTTACTTTACTATCTAGACAAAGCAAGTCTTTCTGGTATCGTGTTTCACTTGAAAGATTGTATTCAATTAAAATCAAAGCAGGAAAGGAATTTTATTACCTGCATGTAATGTGGGATATGATATAATGACCTTCATTCAAACTCCCAGTCATTAAAACTCTCTAACTGGTGACCAGGGAGGACTTTAAATTCAGGTCCAACAGCTGCAAAATATGAATAAAAGCTTTAGCTTAATTGAATCAGTGATTTTAGATCTTAATACACAAATGGCATGAGAAAATCATGCTTGTGGAAAAATAAGTTTTCACTCTAATGTATTACATTTTATTTTAAATAGTTCTTCAGCTGAGTTGTTGGGTAAATGATAGTAAGACACTGCACACTGTCAGGTTTCTCTGATAGCCTGATTTTGTTCTCTCTAATGAACCCTCTTATGGTTGGCAACAGCAGTAACCTGCCAACAACAAAGAGCGAGCTACTGCTCCCTTGCGCAATGCAATTTCTATAGTGGACCAGGTCCAGAGCTCAATTACACCAGAGCAAACCAAGAGTAAATATCCTTCTGAGGCCTGATCTGATGGCGTATGAGAAAAGGCATTTTTGTGTCTACAGAGCGGGAATTAATGAGCATGGTTTTTTCATTATTATATTGATAACGGTCATATAACCACACATTCAAGGACCCTGATCGCATATTCCACTGAAATCAGCTTCAAGATTTCCACTGATTCTGGCCAGCTTTCAGTCAGGATTGCAGACAGCAAACAGACAGAGGTGAGTAGGGTATAAGTTATTTTTCCTAAGCTTTGGGGAAATCAATTTTATTCAGAGTATCTCTGAATTAGGACACAGGCCTTAAAGGGGCCTCAAAAATAATTTCCTGTCCTTTCGTACAATGTCAGAGTCAATGCAGAAGCTCATAATGACCCATTTAGATTTTATGGGGTAACCAGACTTAAGGGTTACGATCATTTTGTTTTCTCATGGATCAGAAAGATGAACATGTCCTGGTCAATAATACTGCAGTCATGTCCAAAAGGAAAACTAAGAGCTATCCTCAGAAACACAAGTTTCAGAGAGGAGGATATGATACCTCAGGTTGTTGTGTTCAAAGTTCGGAGCTCACAAGGAGGTGAAACAGAGTAAAATCTGAATTCTAATCTTACCTCATACCGCCTTAAAAACTCACGTATATACAATGGAATATTTTGTCTGAGTTAATTAAAAAACATTCTTTTTATCTTATTAACTATATTTAACCAACCCAGTTGAAAGTTGCTTAAAAAATCAGAAATTGGAAAGAGCTCATTAAAAAGTGAATTAACATTTCACTGAATTGAGTTTAATGATTGCATTTATACAGTGCAGAAAAATTACCACTTTATTAGAAGTCATTTGTATACTTAACTGCTGTATGAATTCACCTTTGATGTAGTGGAATAGTATTTATATCAACTGTTAAGTATTATAAAGTAATTAGTCTTGCTCTGTTCTGCTTCTAAACAGTGAGTTACTAGATGCACGTGATATCATAGAATCGTAGAATCCTAGAATGGTTTGGATTGGAAGGGACCTCAAAGACCATCTAGTTCCAACTCCCCTGCCATGGGCAGGGACACCCTCCACTAGACCAGGTTGCCCAAAGCCCCATCCAACCTGGTCTTGAACACTTCCAGGTATGGGGCATCCACAGCTTCTCTGGGCAACCTGTTCCAGTGCCTCACCACCCTCACAGTAAAGAATTTCTTTCTAATGTCCAATCTAAATCCCCCCTAATCAATCTAAATCCTGACCCATAGGCTTTCAGTTGCCTCCTCTTCTGTCCCCAGGTGGAGCTCCATACACCCCAGCTGGTCATTAACATAGACGGCAACAACCCCTCCTCGCCTGCCCTGCCTGTCCTTCCTAAAAGGCCTGTATCCATCTATCCCAACACTCCAGTCATAGGAGTCATCCCACTATGTTTCTGTAACACCAATAAGGTCGTAGCCCTGCAGACGTGCGCATGTCTCCAGCTCCTCTTGTTTATTCCTCAAGCTATGTGCATTCGCAGAGACATTTCAGCTGGGCCCCTGATGCAGCTGACCTACTGATTGGAATCTGCTTGATGCATTTTCCCAGAGTTTCCCTGCTGGTTCCCATTTCCTCACGAGTCCCAGGGTCACCTACAGACTTCAAGTGTGGTGCTGTGTATCCAGCACACCTCCGAGCAATAGCCTGAGAGTCCTTGCCAGCACTCCATCCTTGCAAGCTCCCAGCACTTGTTGAGGACAAGGCTGCTGTTATCCCCCACCCACTTTAAGCCTAGTTTGAAGCTCTGTCAATGAGCCCTGCTAGCTCCTGGGCAAAGACCCTTTTTCCTCTCTGAGAGAGGTGAACTCCATCAGAGCCCATCAGGCCCAGTGCCATGTAGGCCATCCCATTGCCAAACCCCCCAAAGTTGTGGTGGTGATACCAGCCACGGAGCCAGGTATTTATGGACCATGTCCGCCTGTTCCTCTCAGCGTTGCAGCCCACAGCTGGAAGGATGGATGAAAAAATAACCTGTGCCCCTGACCCTTCCAGGGAGCATCCCAAGACCCTGAAGTCCCTTTTGACGGCTCTAGCGCCACATGACTCAACCTCATCCCCACCCACATGGAGAAGCAGGAGCAGGTAGCAGTCCATGGGCTGTACTAGGTCGGGGACCCTCTTTGTGAGGTCCTTTACCTGGGCCCCAGGGAGGCAGCAGACTTCTCAGGCAGGAGGGTCTGCCCTGCATATC
>VWZZ01008032.1:37660-78319 GCA_013399095.1 Psophia crepitans | reverse complement strand
GCAGGAGTAGGGAAGTGATTGCCACCTTGTACTCAGCGCTGATGAGGCCTCACCTCGAGTACTGTGTCCAGTTTTGGGCCCCTCACTACAAGAAGGACATAGAGCTGCTGGAGCATGTCCAGAGAAGGGCAACAAAGCTGGTGAAGGGACTGGAAAACAAATCTTATGAGGAGCGGCTGAGGGAACTGGGGTTGTTCAGCCTGGAGAAGAGAAGGCTGAGGGGAGACCTTATTGCTCTCTACAACTACCTGAAAGGAGGTTGTAGTGAGGAGGGTGTCGGTCTCTTCTCCCAAGTAACAAGCGACAGGATGAGAGGGAGGGGCCTTAAGTTGCATCAGGGGAAGTTTAGGTTGGATATTAGGAAAAACTTCTTCACGGAAAGCGTAGTGAGGTGTTGGAACGGACTGCCCAGAGAGATGGTTGAATCACCGTCCCTGGAAACGTTCAAAAAACGTATAGACGTGGCACTCCAGGACATGGTCTAGTAGGCATGGTGGTGTTACGCTGACAGTTGGACTTGATGATCTCGGAGGTCCTTTCCACCCTTAGGAATTCTATGATTCTATCATTTACCAAAGAATCTGAGAGCTAGTTTTTGTGTCTGTTCAGTGAGTTCAGCAAAAGCTTTAGTCCTCCCAGTGTTGCTGCTGGTTCTGTCTGAACTCAGCTGTCTCCACTTGCAGTATGTACCCAGTTCAGTAGGAAATACTTGATCCTGATGATATGGACAACTACCTCAAGGCACTGATGATATGTGAGAACACTGTTTTTTTCCTCTTCCCATAACTTTCCCCCTGTATCTTTGTCATACCTCTTTGGACAATGAGATAAGGACTATGATGTACAAAGAAAAGATATGTTTAAACAGTCTCTTCAATGTAATTTTATTTGACATAAAATTTTACTGCACTGGAAGTGAGTGTAGTATCACAAAACAAATGTCATTTCTTCCTTGGGAAGGAGCTGAAACACAGTTAATATTTAGTGATGAAGGAAGCTGGATTTTTTTCTTTAACCTTTCTGTATTTTACCTTAGTGTTTGTTAACTGGACAGGTACACTCTTCGCTGGGTTCATAACTGGCTGGATGGCCGGGCTCAGAGAGTGGTGGTGAATGGAGTGAAATCCAACTGGCGACCGGTCATGAGTGGTGTTCCCCAAGGGTCGGTACTGGGGCCCATCCTCTTCAACATCTTTGTTGATGATTTGGATGAGGGAATTGAGTGCACCCTCAGTAAGTTTGCAGACGACACCAAGCTGGGGGGAAGTGTCGATCTGCCGGAGGGTAGGATGGCTCTGCAGAGGGACCTGGACAGGTTGGATCGCTGGGCAGAGGCCAATGGATGAGATTCAATGTGGCAAAATGCCGGGTCCTGCACAACAACCCCAGGCAGCGCTACAGGCTGGGGGCGGGGTGGCTGGAAAGCTGTGCAGAGGAAAAGGACCTGGGGGTGTTGGCTGACGCTCACCTGGACATGAGCCGGCAGTGTGCCCAGGTGGCCAAGAAGGCCAACGGCATCCTGGCCTGTATCAGGAATAGTGTAGCCAGCAGGAGCAGGGAGGTGATTGTCCCCCTGTACTCAGCCCTGGTGAGGCCGCACCTCGAGTACTGTGTCCAGTTTTGGGCCCCTCACCACAAGAAAGACATCGAAGCCCTGGAGTGTGTCCAGAGAAGGGCAACGAAACTGGTGAAGGGTCTGGAGCACAGGTCTTATGAGGAGCGGCTGAAGGAACTGGGCTTGTTTAGTCTGGAGAAGAGGAGGCTGAGGGGAGACCTTATTGCCCTCTACAACTACGTGAAAGGAAGTTGTGGTGAGCTGGGGGTCGGCCTCTTCTCGCAGATAACTAGTGACAGGACAAGGGGGAACGGCTGCAAGTTGCGCCAGGGGAGGTTCAGGTTGGAGATGAGGAGAAATTTCTTCTGGGAAAGGGTGGTTGGGCATTGGAACAGGTTGCCCAGAGAGGTGGTGGAGTCACCATCCCTGGGTGTGTTTAAAGAAAGGTTGGATGTGGTACTTAGGGATGTGGTTTAGTGGTTAATAGGTGGTGGGGGGACGGTTGGACTAGATGATCCTCAAGGTCTCTTCCAGCCTTAATGATTCTATGATTCTATGAACTTTCTGTCTAGTACAACAGTACCATCTTTCATTAAAAGGAAACTCTGGACTTTGATTTCTCAAAGTCGCTAAGGGAATCCCATACTTTTGAGCACTAATCCTACTAAAAGTAATTTATACTGGTCATTTGTTTTACTTTGTGGCTGTGGGTAACACGTGTATAGGCTTCTGATGTTTCCTCAGTTTTTGTTGATATTGTCATATAAGCAATTTTTCAGTGGAATGGAAATATTTATGTGAAAGATGATTAGGCATGACAATGCTAGTGTTGTCAGATCGGTGCCTGTTTTGAACTCCTTGAAACTTACTACATGGGAGTTAGTTCAAGGGAAGCTTTAAAGTTTGTTAAAACTTTCTAAGATGTGGAACTGGCTGGACCTGTGCAATGTACTAGATCTTATCAACAGGGGAAGTAAAGTCTACTTACTTTTGCTTTTTGCTGTATCTGCTGCTAAAATGTTTCTATCTTGGACATTTCATGAATGTATGTCAGTGACTAAAGGAATTCTATTTTCCCTGGCCTTTTATTACAGATCTAGATAGCCTTATGTGGCACCATGAAGTATTGTTTTAATACTTTCTGGAAGCATTGGATGCTCACTTCTGAATGTATGTGAGCACTGAAGCTGTTGTTTAAAAAACTTTAGTTTCATGGTGTGCATTAGAATTGTGCTGTTTATAGGATGTTGAAAACAGATTTTGAATTTTCAACTAAGTAGCCCCTTGGTAAAAGAGGTGAGTAATAGTAAATAAGTTCATTTGCCTCTTAGGGTTTGACTCTTACACGGTGATAGAATGCATTGTTTAGTCCAGAAATAGCCGTAAGACACTGGGGAACATAGAGATGGTTGAGAAGCAATATCAGTTCAAGAGAAATGTGTTAGTGAGACATTGGTAACTGTGCAGATGGGAGAGAAGGAAAACAAATAGGAAATGTCCCAGCTTAAAGAGAGGGACTGTTGAAAAATCCAGTTAGAGGTTTTGTGGAGCAGAGAAACTACAATGGGAAATTCAGTGGATTTGGAAGGTGAATATCCAAATTGTATATTTTATTTACATATATATATATAAGTGTATAAACATACATATTAAATATTATGTGTGGGTAGAGAGTGAGAGTATATATACTTTGTGACCAAATTGTGCATAAATGAAGCTACAATTTTTCTTTGAGGTTTTGAGAATGTGCTTTTCAATTTCTTTGTCTATAGTTTCTGGTGTCAGAAGAATCCCTTTGTGGGGGCTATGCTCTGTGGTGCACTTTTAGAGGAACTTTACTTATAATGTACTTTCAAGCAGAATTAATCAGTGGTAACTCTAGGCAGCTGTTTTGTCCAAAGCAGAAACTACATAGTATTGTTGTGAATGCATAGAGAACTGTACACACAAAGTACATTTTTGGAGTTTGTCTTAATTTTTATTCTCTTTTGTCAGTGATACAGTAGTGGAATTTTACAGCTACTTTCCAATTTCTAACATCACCGAGTGTAGTTTGAGGAGAAGACAGTCTTAGAGCCTTGAGTAAAAATTAACTTAGTGGGCCTTCCGTGTCCAACTACTTTATTACTCAGAGATGGCCATGAAACAGTGAGGTATCTTCTGGTTTGGGTTGGGAATTTGATAGGCACCAAGTCTTGCAATGAGATTTGTGCATCCTTGGATTCCTTTGAACATCCATGTGTCAAATAGTACTTGAGACAGTTGTCCAACTTCATTTAATTTAAAGCTCAGCAATGGTGTCTATGTTCAATTACATACACAAATACCTTGGCTAAAGGAGAAGCCATGAAACAGCAGCTCCGTTAAACCACAACAGCAGTTGAGGCTATTTATCACTAGGGAGCAAGGTTTGAAGCATTTAATCTGAAGGTCATTTTAAGTTAAGCTCAAAATATACAGGAAATGTGTGGAAAAAACCTCCTTGAAAATCATGAAGCTGTATACAGCTTTTTAAAGGTCTCAAATAGTTATGTGGATCTGACCCACAGAGCTAAGGGGAAAAAACAGATCTATAAGGCTTCTTAGGAATTTGAATGACTTATTCTAGGGAATGAATCAGGACAATTATTGAGCCTTGCTATTTCAAGAAAACTAACTTCATGATTTTCTTCATCTCTCTGCCAGAAAGAACACATCTCATTTGAGGAAAATGTTTTTTGATTTCTTTTTTTTTCCCTTTTGTTTATAATTCAATCCCTGTTCTTCGCACAAGAACTATTTTGCTATAGCAACTTTACTAGCACCCAGTAGATTTCATACATAGCTTGTAAACAATTTTTTTTTTGTCTTTGTAAACACCTTCAAAGCAAAGATTTTGTCATGGTTGGATGGAACTGCACATAGCAGAAGAAGCCATTAGACCTGAAGACAGACTAATTAGATATCTGCCTTTTGCTACATGATATTAAGACTTAAATTCTAGCACACCTAAAGTTCATGAAATTCCAGGCATCAGTCAATTAGACAAAGGAAAAACAGGTCAATTTTATTAGACTCCATGACTCAGGCAGCTGATTATACTGAGAAAACACAGGACTTGGTGCTTTAGCAGAGGGTTTGCTTTTGTAATTGACTAACTGCTGCCTCTCGCTCTATTGACCTTCACTAATTTGTAGTATTGTCTGTCATTCCTTATCTGCAGCTGAGCGGGGAGGTTCGTATGTAAACAATAACATCGTTAAGGTCAGGGGGGATTGCATCTGTCTCTGTAGCCTGTTCATTTTAATGGTGCGTACAGCCAGGCTGCAGGCTTTCTGCCATTTCGTTCCGCAGATCTATCTGAAAATCTGCAGGTTTTGTCATGCTGTCACTGTTTTAATAATAATGAAGTGGTTAGTGAGAACAGCTATGGATCATTTAAAAACCTTGAGAGCTTCTTCTGATACTGTCCCAGCACTGCCATAGCGCTGCGACGGGGCTGCATCTCCTGGGAAGCATCTCTGTTTCAACCAGTAGGGTACGCTGGCTGGCCCTCTGTGGCACGCTGGTGTGTCATGAAGGGTACATCTGTTGTTCTAGTTGCTGTGGGACTCTCTCCCCTTGGTGTGTCAGTGGGGAGGCTGAAACTGAGAGAAGACCGCCCAAAACTTTACTCAGAAAGGTTGCGTAAAACACTTCTGAGTTGTATGTTTTGGGTATGTCTACATGAAGTGGAAAAATGTGTCAGTGCTTACAAAGGCCTATCAAGATTCCAGCTCTTTTAAGTAAATGGTTATTTAGCATTACTACCAATGCAGCATTTAAATGTTTTCAGCTTTTGAACATGTTGGCAGTTGCATTAGTCAGAAGTGTTGTGACAAAAGCGCTGTAGGATCACTGTTTATATATCATCTCATTTCTGCTACACAATGATTGTATATGAAAATATTGCTTTTTTTTCTTCCTTTAAATACTCATGAAGTTTCAGTTCTGTTTGTGATATTTCCCATAGCCTGATATATTTTAGCATAAACCATTTTTTGTAATAACCATATTAAATGTCCTTACTTTAATTTAATCTCTTTGTTCAACATAGCAAGCTTTCTATATCAGCAAATGATTCTTCTTCCTTTGATGTTTCTTCCCTTCAGATATTTGCATCCACTTACTTTATTTTCCTCTTACTTTACCATGACTAAGCTGACATACATGATAGTCTTTCAAGAGTTTTTCCAAAATTCGTCCTCTAGCCTCTTATGTTGATATTGGTTAGTCTGAAGCTTTTCAGTAAGCTGTCTAGATAAATACCCAGAAATCGTGGTACCATCACTTTGCTAGCAGATGACTGTGCCTTCTCTGTCCGATGAAGAGATGGAGGACCCAAAACATTTTACTTCACTGCTCTATATCCTCATGAGCTGTCCCAATTAATGCTCAGTTTTATTTAAATATCAGTATTCTGAATTATTTTGCATGCAGAGGTTCTGGTTTGACTTTTTCCACATTGACTTGTGATGTATTTTGTTTGTATTCCAAAGCTTCCTTGTTTTTGAAATAACATATTTGTGCATTCATAACCCTGATTGACACGGTATTGATTGGGAATAAAATTGACACATTTTCTTCCTACTAAAGATTGTGAATGAGAATACTAAATAAGTTTGTTCTCTCACACTCTAATGAACAAGAAATACAAACCCAAAGAGAACAGATGCTTCAAGGTCTGGTTGTGAAACAGTCTTGAATGTCTGGAAAGTTGGTGAGAGCATTAATGGACAAGCAGCAGTTTTGCTTCGGCAAAAGTCGATGAAAGTGTTTTTAATGGTGGTGACCTACCTGATCCTCCCTCCAGCTTTGCTACTTCAAAATGATCTTCAGAAACCAGTGCTAACCCATACAGAATACTGAGAAGTGCTAAAACTCGTTCTGTGAGTCGTGATGACTAATTGAAAGAAACAGCTTGATGAATTTTCCAGTCCAGTAGTCTGGCTTTTGCAGAGAAACCACATTTCTGAAACACTGAAACACAGCAAGCTGAGACCAAAAAGTTATTGCCTCTAGCAGTGGATCTTTGATCTGGCTCTGACTGATGTTATGTAGCAGTGAATTCCTCAAGGTGACGCAGCATCAGTTCTGAGCCATGTTACTCGCAGATCTGGATGATGAAGCAGAAGAATAACCTGTGTACATATTTAACCCTGCAGCTGTGTTACGCTGCATTTCCTTGAACTCCAGTTGATGTTTGTTCCTTGCATTGCTGTCTTAAGAAGTACAGTGTTTGTGTATTTGAGAGCCCTAATGGTGGTATCTCTTCCTCAGTGTGGCCAACCTTCACTCCTGCCTACCTCACTCCTACCAGGAGAGCGTGGATGAAAGTCAGGGAACTAATTGATGCTCTTGGGAAACTGCAGTAAAACACTGTCCTCCTGTGTTAAATTTGCACATTATAAGAGTGCTAAAAGAAAGTGTCCCACATTTCTCTGCCAGCTGAGGAGATGGGTGTAAGATCAGCCATGAAGGGTCCTGTAAATTCCTTGTGCAGCTAGCTAATGGGAAGAAGGAAAATCCTCGAAAGGTTTGTGTCCTAACAGTTGCGTATACATTGCATGCACATTCTTGGATGTTATTTTCCTACAACAGCCAGACGACCTCTATCTCCCTGCCTTAGTAACATTTGCTGTAGTGACATGCAGATAAAAAGTGAAAGGAAATGAAGACAAGGTCAGCCCCAAAATGAAAAAGAATTCTGTTTCAACAAGCCCTTTATTCCCAGACAGAAGGGAAAGCTTTTTTCTTTTAAACCATGCTTCATCTTTATAACAAGTACCTGAAACACAGAATGAAGCAGAAAGAGAGGGGTATTTGGGTTAATTCAATTTGGCCTATATTTCTGAGATTTGATTGGAGATTGACTAAATAATTTGAGGGCTATGTTTTGGTGTTTTGTTTCTTAAAAAGATTAATTACTGCTTGTAAGAAAATTGTCACAACCCCCAAAACTTACAAAATATTGTGGAAGATATGAGTACAGCATTCATACAGATTATAAGTTAATAATATCTTATTTATGCAGTGCATTTCATCAAGAATAATTTCAAAGTGCTTTGCAAATGGCTGTGACTTATACACAAACCTATGCAGTGGATGTCAGAGGCCAAAAGAATGTAACGTCCATCTTAGAAAATTACTTTGGAATTACTGATTTGCCTTTATTAGATTATGGGGCAAAGGTGACAGTGCCCAGGGGAAGAAGCGCTCTTCTGGAAGTGGGGAATCGGGAACTTCTTGTGAAACTGGCATCAAGACTGGGAGGAAAGAGTCTCTGAATGCAGAATGATGGGGAAGAAATACCAGACAGAAATGAATGGCTGATATTTGATATTGAAATCTCAGAGGATGTGACGTTAGTGTGAGTAAGTGACTGTGCTCTTCTCAAGTGAACAGAACTTTTTAATAGTAGGAGAGAATTTGCTCTCCTGCATGAGGGCACAAAAAAAGGAGTGGAAAATTGTGTTAGCAGGTTCATGTAGAAACACTCTGAGATTTAGATATGAAAGAGCCTATTTGAAGAACATGATAATTAGGCAGCTAGATCCCATTAGAAAGGAATCACGAGAACCTCCTAAGCCTGCTCTTCTGATTTTCATTACATTGATTTGTTAAGTATGCTGATTTGCCCATTTTTTTCTTGTGTCTAAGTTATTCAAGAATTTCTGGAGACAGTGTTAGTATTTTCATAATCTTTATGCTTCTAAGCTAAAGACCCCCAATCTCTTCTACATGGAGACAAGTGCTGGTGTAGAGCGCTGAATAAGTCAATGCCATACTTCAGAAAAGAAAAAAAAACCCAGCAACTGAATATGTGCAGGGAGATTATGAAAGTAAAAGGCAAACTGCAAATGTACAAGCAATTTCTGTTGTAGTGTGCTTTTTTATGTAAGTGTTGTCTTGCTTGGCTGGAAGTAAAGGTGGTATGTTACGGTACAATGAAACAGTGCTCCTTCTTTATAAAACTGGGGATTAAGTCTACTGCTCTGCTTCTCTGGCCTTCTCATCCATGAAGAGAGGTTTTGAATAGAGCATCCAGCCATGGCCTTGCCTGGAGAACTCACATTTCCTGAGAGTTTGATAGTTGTTTCACAGCGTCAAAGTATTCAAAGCTGGTGAAGACTCATACAAAGGAGATAAAGCCAACAGGGACTGTGGAACACCACTGGAAGCACATTAATCTCTTGGAAGCATGTTAGTCTCTGATGAGAGAACCAGGATACTACTTGATGCTGTGGTTACAAGGCACAGTGTTACCTGTGACTTTCTACTCCCTGCGCCTGTTTTTAACTAACTGTATCACTTTGTTTAGGTCAAACATTCCACTGTGGCCCCACGCCTTGTCTGACAGAGTCAAATGGGGTTGATGCGTATGGAGATATGTCATGCTGTTCTCACAGTTTCTGTTGACTTGTGGTACAAGGCTGCCCTGTAACAGAAACGTCATGTCTAAGAGGTCCAGGATGTTCAGTTTTCTGAACAGAATCCTGCAACTCTTTGTTTCAGCCTGAGTTACCAGTGTGAAATACCTGTATTTATAATAAGCATTTTCTCTGTAGTTCCATTTGGATGCTGCAACAGATAGACAGGTAGATGCAACAACCTTACAAATTCGTGTTCAAAGAGGTCCCAAATCCTCTTCTTTTATATCTACTTTAGGGTATTAGCCCTATTTAAACAAGATGCAGAATTTCAAATGCTGCAGCTCCTGTGCTGTAATGCAAACGTCACCCAGAGATACTTGCTTCTTCCTTGCTAAAGCAAGGTGATAGATATCAACCATGATGAAGCTACATTGGCTTACACAGTAGCTGATGCCATGACAGTAATAAGATGAAGAAATACATGTGTAAATACCTTTCTCTTCTTCACAACAAAGCTGTGTTTGACCTGTGTTATTTAATGACCAGTTTTACCACATCACGTTGGTAAAATCTCTGATGCACTGCTACTTATCATCAAGGATTTCTCCTTTTTGCTTGTTGTTCTTCTGCGTGAAGGCTAGACTTGACAGGACTTGGCAGATCTGGGCAGAACAGAGATCCTCTAAGTTCAGTACTGACATCTTATTGGGTAGGTGGATCTAGGGTATCTACCTCATCCTTCTGTTCGCTCTGTGTTTCATCCAAGTTCCTAGTCTGTTCTGGTCACTTGCATGCAGTCTTAGGATCAAGGTTGAAAATAAAATGTTTAGTTTTCACTCTTTACTACTGGTGAAAAAAAAAAGTTAGTAAAGCACCTGTTTGGGTTAGGATAAGAATACACTTAAAGGAAACCCTGTTTTGTCTATATTTACAGGATTTAGGAAGGAAGATGAGAAACAGGGCTGGTGCAGTGTAGTAGGACTGACTCTCCAGGAGGTGGCAGCTGAAGTATTCCGCTGCAGTGAGAGCGAAACCCAGCCTGTAGCTAAGGCAGCCTCTGCTTCTCTGCAAGGGAGAAGGCTGTAATTCGTTAACACTGTGCTAAAGGTAAAGTCGTAATGGATGTGTGCTTTTATCCTACCATCCTCAAGCATCCCTCCCAGCCTTTGAATTAATTCTGGGTATTATTGTGTAGTGGTACTCAGAATTAATTCAAAGCTTGGAAAAATTTGCTAGTTTGCCATTTCATGCCTATGCCTTTTCTCTTTTGACTGGCTTGAAAATTGCTAGATAAATTCTGGCCACTTTTTTTTTTGTTTGGGGGGGGGTGGTGGGAGTGGGGGGAAAGCATGTATTTTATTTCTTTAATACATTTTGGTTTATGTTATTTTCAGAGGCTTATGTCCAAACTTGTTGCACTTGGAATGCCATAGGCCATCAGAATACCTTTTTCATCATGCTATAATTTTAATCTTACCAGTTGGGTTTAAGTGGTATCAACACAGCTTCCACCTGACTAACGGTCTAGTCTATCTGTAAACAAATAGACTCTAAGTGCCTATTAAGTCTGCAAGGTAACATGAGTAAGGAAGAGTCAAAGCACTGCTCCACGGGTAGCTCCTGACTATGTTATCCCTTACTGAGCAGAAGCTTTATAGCAGAGGATGTTGTCAACTGGACAGTTAATGTTATGAAGAAGATGGCTCTTTCATCCACTTGCATCAAGTGGTTAGAAAACAACAAACTATAGCTGGCTTGACTTTATTTTATGAAAAAAAAAATACACAGACTGCCTGAATCATAGGTGTTTAAAACATTTTCACCTTTAATAAGCTGGAACAGTTAGCTGGGGATTCCTAGCTTTTGATTAAATGGTTGGAGCAGCCAGCCCTTTAACTGTATAACTTCCAAAATGGCAGGTGTTGATTTTTCTCCCTCAGGCAGCAAGTGAAAATGTACTTGTATTCCCTATTAAATTCAAACTGACCAAAAAAATCCCCTAAATCCTGCTGCCTGAAGTAGAATCTGTATTACTTCACTGGTCTGAAAAATATCTCACAGTTTCTAGGGAAGAGGGCTTCTGTCCTGTAAGGTCCCAAGCACTTGAAACTTCAAGGGATGCCTGGGAACAAAGGCCTAAACATGTTTGAATATTTTCTAGGGTAGAGTAAGATCTCTTCCTGGTATACTTGCACACCAGGGACGTATCTGTGCTGCCTCGTTGTACAGGATAACTCCACTGCAGTAGATACAGCAACACCAGTGCATACTTGGAGAGCTGTAGTGCTCAATCGTGCTTCTCTTAATAGCAAAATCTTGGTGGTGAGAGCAGTATTGTTTCAGTTCTTAAAAGGAAGAGGTGGATGAATAGCAAATATGTTATTCACTCCACGCCAGGTTTCTCAGTCAATTATGAACAGGGCATGCTTGTCTTGAACTCAGTAATTTGCAAGTGTTCTTGGAGAAACCGGTGTGAATTAACTGGGAATGATCCATGGCACAGAGCAGATGCTTTGACAGACAAACTTTTATATAAAGTTTCAGAGTTCTTTTTACCTAATTTTTAAAGAACAGTATCTGTCTTTGGGAGAATAATAGTCATTAAATCCCTCTGGGTTTCCATTTATCTTACAGTGAAAGATACATGCTGGTTATATCTGGGCCTTTAGGTGATACTTCAGCAGTGTAAATGGGCTCTAAATGAGACTCCTGAGGCCAGCTCAGGAGCGAGAGCATGAATGCAAAGCATGCGTGCTGACTTCTCTAGGCTATAGGGATGTAGTTAGGTCAGATGTGGGAGACCACTGGCAGACAGATACCTGGAGTGTGCTCCTAGATGCCATGTGAACTAAAAATCTATGTTTCAAGGGTGGATATACGGGGAAGCCAAGGGATTATACCTTCTGCCCTCAACCCTTGTTAGCATTGCCCAAGAGTGGGCATGTTTGGCTGCCAGTGGTGGAGCCAGAAAAAATCACATATACCTTTAGCCCTGGATGAAACCTGTCTTTGGGCCAAACGAGAGGTCTGACACTTCTCCAGAAAAAGCATGAACTCAGAATAAGGGTTGTTCCATCACTGAACATTTCTTGAGCCTAATGGCCTGCTTTATTTTGCACTCTTACAAATTCCCATTTGCTTCCCAGCATACTTTCTTTTAGTATTTTTCTTTGGCAAATACTGGTAGCAGAATAAATGTATGTGAAATGTCTGTTGAGGATGTACAGAACAGCAGCTAAGTAATACTGTCGCAAGTTCATCAAACTTGCAGTAAATACTTCTTTGAATTGTCCTCCTCTCCACTAAACTCATCCCTTGTTTTAACCAGTCTCCAGGCTAGTGATAAAACAAATAAAAAATCCTCCTGCAGAAAAACCCTCCCTGTCCCTTAGCCTAGCTGCTGAGACTGTCCTGATGTCCTGGCAGGATGAGGCTTCTGTGCGCTTTGCCTAGAAACTGGTTTCTTTCCCTTCAATGCTGTTGGACTGGGAAAGAGACAAATCTGCGCTGGTCTTCACATACTCTGTAGCCTGGTCTTTTCTGATGTTGAAGTGGAATTTGTATGTGCATCACAGACTTGCCAGGGGATGAACTCCTGTGTACTCCAAAGCACTGGAAACACAGATCCTAAACAGCTTGATCTGAGTCCCTTTCAGTACTGTTCCAGCATTAGCACACAGGAATAACTGACAGAAACAGGGATGTCACCTGGGGGCACTATTGTAGTCAGATACTCAGATTTCATGTCATTTGCATTTGAAAGTTTATAGCAGCAGAATATATTACTGCTAAAGTTTCCTGACCTCCTAAAGCTGCTCTTTATCAGGCTCACTCTTTTGGTCAGCTGCTGGTTATCATTTTAAATGATCTGTGCTACTGAGTGGAAAAACAACAGCAAAAAAGTCTAATAAAGAAACTTAGTTTCCTGGGTTGCTTGCTGTTGAAGTTTAGTTTACTTTATTGATGAGCCAAGCCTTATTTTATCTTTAAAAATTTCCAACAAAACAGTAACTATTTCCCCGTGAATTCTGCCAAAACAAATATTCCCATTATTTTATTCTGTGAGGTAAGCTGATGTTCCAAGTGCTTTGTTTCTAAATACACTTTCTATTGTGAAAAGACAGTCTGTATCCAAGATGAGTTTCCAATACCCAAGCCTTGCTGCAGGAGACGGCGAATGCTTTTGAGAGCATTTAGTGCACTCATTTCTGGAATTAACCCTTACACCAAATAGGTCTATCTCTGCCTGGATTTGTTTTGTAGGAGGTAATGGGAAATAGAAAGAAGTGAAGCAGTTTCAGTTGTGTCATTCTGTATGCTGAGGAGATTGTCAGAGTGACTGAACATTGTGTCACTGTACCTTACGTGCATCTTATATTTGGAAAGAACGGGTAATTATGCTGAAACGGATCTGTAAAACATGCACATTGTGTGAATTCTTGCCCTCTTTTCATCTGCAATTGTAAAAGCTCCAACTTAACAATGAAAATGTACCAAATGGTTTGGCTCAGTAGAGGGCTTTAAAAAGGAAAGTACTGAAAGCATTAGCTAAACAGGGGCATCCTCTGTTCCAGTGAGCAATTTTGCCTTTCTGCAAAAAAGGATGGTAAGAGTGTTAAGACTAGTGAGTAAATTTTCCCTGCTTGACTTGTTACTTGTGGCCTTTTGTAGTATCCCTTTAGCAACTGTTACATGACATGACCTTTTCAGGATATTTATCAGTCTTAGCTGTATAGATGATGCAGAGTTATAAATATGCTTGCTGGTAGGAATGAGCAATTCTAGGAGACTCTTCCAAAATCAGGTTTTGTTGGGGGAGTGCTTTGAGACGCTTGTGTGCTGGTGCATGTGCCTGACTTCCACTCTGAAGCTCTGATGTTGAAGTGTAAGGCACAACTCTAATTCCATAGCAAAAATTGGGGAAAAGACTTAAAATTAGATTAAATAGCAAATAGGCTGCACCTGATGAAGCATGAGTGTTAGTTTCAATAAAAGATGCAGATTTACAACATCCTACTTTGTGTTTTACTTTATATATATATATGCTTTTATGAGTCTCATTCCCAGAGTAAAAGTAGTGCAAAATTAATAAAGAAAATGACCTAGTTTCTGACTAACAACGTGAGTTTATATTTTTAGACGCAAAAATAGTCATTTATGATTCAATACATTGTCTTCCAACAAAATAGCTTTTGATTTTATTGAAAGTTTTTTCTTTTTGCCTTTTTTCTCCACAGGCATGATTGTTCCATGGTTCCTGTTGTAGGGAGTCTTATCTTTGAAAGGCAGAGGATTTGATATTTGAGCAGTATATTATACTTGAGAGAGATGCTGACTTACTAAATTGGTTTCATGGTACTCCACTGTGGCATTTCTTGCATGGGTATGAAAATTCAGATACTACCAGAGTATACTTTCATACCATTGAAGTCAGTAACAAAGCTTTCATTAATTGCAAAGGAGCAGGGTCAAGACCTGGGTGAACTGCTGTACTGATTCAGCAGTTCTGCTCTTTATTCTTGAAAGATCACACACTGTGTCCCATTTGCACACAATTTTTTTCCTATCTTCCTGCATTAATCCATTTACAGAAAAATTAATAATATATCTATGTGAGTTCACGTGTTGCATTGCTGGCACTGTTGGGAGATTTCACACTCACTCCCAAAACTTTCAGATCTTTCACTGGCAGATATGAATAAAAAAAAGAAGGTAAAATTGTAGCCTAAAGGCAAGGGGGGTGTGACAGTAGAATGCCACAATCCAATGTTTGTGATACTGAAGAAGGAAGAATGTGATGGTTAATCAATCACCTCATTATAGCATGTAGTTTCTAATAGAACAAGGTTTGTGTGTGGTGTCAGTGATTTAAGTGTTTCTGTTTGAACCTACTTTAAGCACTTATTTCTAATAAAATTGATACATTTCTGAAAATTATATAGTTTCTTAGTCATCTAGCATATTTTTTCTCATCTTCAGTGTTATGGCTACCCTGCAGGCTTGAGTTTTCCACTGCGACTCTGTTACTGACATTAGCTCCTGTTACAGAGCCTGGAGCCTTTCCAGGGCAGGAACTTGCTTGGTAGTGGGTGCTGTGTCACACAGCTGAAAATCTGGGATGTGAACAGTAAGGAAATTCTCACTCTGTGCCTTTCTAAAGCTTTAGTTTTGTGTGGATAATTTATATGTATCTGCCTACTGGCTTAATTTCACTGAACTCCTCTCAGAGATCTTTTAGGGTTCTGGCTGAACGTCAAGATGGTACCTCTTCTGAGGCCTGCCCCTTCCTCCTGCTGGGACTTGCTGTTTTGGGAAGTAAGACACTCTAAGGTATGAAGTGAGGCGCATTTGAGATCCACAGGTTAGGGAATCCAGTCACAGTTTCAATTCTGTCCTAGCTGTAGTGTCTGCTCATGTTGATCATTGCTGACTCTGATGTCATTTGTGAGTGACTCCTTGCTTGCAGAAAGGAATTCCTAGTTATTGATAGTCCCTTCTATAGCATGGTGTGAAAATGAATCTAAAAATAAGCAACGTACTTTTTATCTATTTATTAATTTATTTTTAAATGTACTCTGCCAGCAATGTGAAAAGGAGCAGACATCCAGTGAATTTGTATTTTGTTGTCTAAAATACCTGTGACTCTCCAGTCCCGGTTTACAAGATGAGATCAAGTGCGAAAAAAAGCATGAAGATCTGACAAATTTTTGAGTTCATGTAGTGAGGCCCACAGAGAGGGAATCATGCATTAGTGAAAATGTACAAAATGAGCAAGTACAGCACAGGATATATTTAAAGAATGACCTCTTGTAAACTTTTATAGACAACTCCTCTACTTGCCCAGAACTACTCCCTGAGGTATCATTCAAAGGTCTTGCCAGAAGTAACAGATTTGAACTGCAGACATCTGACTGAAAACATTTTGCAGCTCATAAACAGATCTACCTCCGTAAGAAGCACATAATTTCTATAGAGACCTGCCATAGATTGTGACATTATTTGGATGTCACATTATTTGTGTCAGTGCTGAGATGCGGGATGGGCTGTAGTTACCTCCTGTTTAAGCTGTGCGTATAGAACAATTCATCCTATGGCAATCGTCAGCACTTTCAACATCACGTGAAGAGGCAATGATAGACATTTACCAGAAGTCTAGGAGTCTACACCCAGTCATAATCTCCAAATTGCAAACTTTCCGAGAACCTTCACTCTAGTTTATCTTATGGCATGGCTTTTCCCTGCCCCTTTTCTTGACCTTTTATTATGCTGAAATGAGTTCTCGCTGTTCTGATAGATGCTGATCTGGACTGGAGACAGAGACATTGCTGGAGTCCAGCAGAGAGAGGTGAGGATGCTGGGGAAGGACTAGAGGAAAAGTGGGAGAAGGTTGTATGGTACTGACCTACAGTATGGAGATTAATTTAAAGAGAAAGACTGTATACTGAATGTCAAGACAGAAAAATGTATAAAGACACTGCACTTCCAACATGGTGGCAAGACCAGATTCAAACAGGTCTATTTAAAAAAAAAAAAACACAAACCAAACCAAAAACAACATAAGGCACTGGCAAAACCGGCAAACAACTCTGCTATTTGCTTGTGTCGTTTTCTTAGTGGCATACTTTCTGATTTTTCTTCTTTCTTTGTTCAGTTCTGTTCAGAACTCTGTGAAAGTATCCTCAAGATTTGGATTTTAAGATTCTAATCCTATAAACCTTTATGTATCAGGAAAGCTTTAAGTACACATGTTGGGCCCAATAACTTATCGTTAAGAAAGTCCACAAAAGTATGTAGGACTATGGAAAAAACCCCTCAGAAGAAAAAGGTTGCAATAGTATAAAATGTTCTACTCCTTAGACCTTGTTATATAGGAAAAAAAACACCAACACCAAAACACCCCACTTGAATAAACTTCAGAATTTATATTGAATTTATGTATTTTCAAACAAAGTTAGTAATTTGTTACGAAGTTACATTTTCATTTTTTTTCTTGTATGTCATACAGTTTGTAAAGTTTGTACAGTTTGTACAGTTTCCTGTAAAATAAAGAACAGCTTTGCTTTAAGGATTGTGAAAAGTAACATTATACTTGTTCACTAACCAGAAAAAACTGTAATCCCTGTTAGACGGGAAAACCTTTTTGAGAGCAGCTGTCAGAGTGGTCAGATGTAGATTTTCAACTAGCTTTTTTTCCCCTCCCGTCAAAATGAGAAAGGGGAAGGAAAATGCATATAAACCATAATGTGTTCAGTTGAAAACTAATGGCTGAACTGTGGAAAGAGTTCCAGTCAAAAGTCCTTGTGCTTTTTCTGTAATCTGAACTTTCAAATAAAAATGTACACCCTGGAATTCTGTAGATGTGGGTAAAGCTAAAAATGTGATAAGCGGAAGTAATCAAGTTACTCTGTCGTAATGTAGTATGTCTAGTATCTATATGGCCACTGGAAGTAATACTTTTTATTAAAATGTTTTTGTCTTTTTCTGGTTTAAGCCCATCTAATGTTAACAAATACATTTTATGATCTATGCTTTTTAAGACAGAACGAAGGATAGAAAAGAGGAGGAATGTCAGCTAAGTCTGAGAGTTGTTGGTATTGCTGCTGGATGCTTCTGATGTGCAGAGAAGATTACATACTCATCTTTTCTTTAAAAACATGCCACAGCAGAGAGACTTCAGAGGTTTGATGCAGGTATTTTCAGAAGCGTTAAGAAAATGAATAGCTTTCAGTGCTGATTTAGCAGTTTGTTCCAGTGGAGCTCCAGTCTGACTTTAGGAATGAGGCAATAGGTCTCAGTTTAATTGAGCAGTTGAGTGGCTTTCTATTTGAAAAAGGTTTTTTCCAGCATCAATCCCTATGATCTAAGCCAACGTCCAATCCAAACCGTTTCCAAATACCTGAAAATTCCCTTTTATGTAACAAGAGCACTGACAGCTGTACTACTAGGTACCACTGACTGCCGGCTAGTGATACCTTTATTTAAAATACAGGAACTGTGGGCAGCTCGGTGTACTTCACACACACTAAATGAGCAAGGTCTGCATTTCCCCAGTCACAGATACTGTTGGAATGAGTTCCCTGTTCACTGGTAGAAAGCAGCCGTTCTTTCCCACAGGGGAAATGAAATCAGACAGATATGAGGGATCTTGCCCAGAGCCTGTTGCCCCAAATAGGTGGCACAAAATTCTAAATTTCATGTCTCTGTGTTCTTATTCAGTAATTGCACTGTGGTAGTGCTGGGGATATCACCTTGTGAGCTCTGAAGGACTGACGTTCACTGTTAGCTAAGCCTGCAGCCAGTGCGTGCTGCAGAATGCCTGCACACTTCTGCATGTGGCTGAGCACAGGCAGCAAAGCTGAGCACAAGCCAGTGAATCTTGCTTTCTCATGCAGAGATTTGGGACAGTCTGGACATAGAACAACTAACCATCACAAGGATTTGCTGATGTTGAAGCAAGCTCTGTCTAGTGGGTAGGTTTGCTTTTTAGTAGTAGGACTTGAAATTAGTCTGAGTATTTTCACAGGGGCTTGTTTTTAGAGTAGTAGTATTTAAAATGGTGCATCAGAGGAGTGTATCAGAGCAAAGTTTTGTTTGTTGCATTTCCTGACATCTGTCAGGGGAATTACTGTGAACGCAGCTCGTTATCCTAAACTAATTTTTCCTGCAAGTCTGCTGAAGTTGTTCCATAGGCTGTGTTGAGTTTGCATTGTGAATACTGCTTCTGCCCACATCTCTCTTCACATTTCCCCTTTACATCACATTTTTCCTTTATTGTCTTGTTAGGCTTGCTAACCTGTTTCATTTTTACAGCAATCTGAATAGAAAGAATGTTTTCTGGCTCTGAGTCCCCCAGAAAACAATTTCTGATCTTTTCAGCTTGAATGTGAGGAAGTGGAACAGCAGTATGTGAAACCCTTTATGGGATACATCTTGACAGTATTATCTTTCAAAAAGAAATGAGTATGCTTACTGCCAGAATGTGCTGCTGTCTCTGCCCCAAATTCTATTTTTATTTCTGTTCTCCTTAACAGAACAGAACAATAATAAAACAGTTTATTCTTTTAAAAAAAAAAAAATTAAACATTTATTTTCTAGCCTAACACCAAAGAGTACCTGAAAACAGAGATGAGGCCCTAATAGAATGACCCCTGCTGATCCTCCGCTAGGCAGCCTTATCTGGCTTGAGCCTGCTAGATCTCTTGGCAGTGCTGCATCGTACCTGCCAGGTGAGAAGTGGGCTGTTTGCAGTCACACTTGACTTGTTGGCTGGTCTAAGTTTTTATTTTGTAAAGTCTTCAGTTTTATTGGTTAAGCTTGAGTCAGAGATTAGTTTTATAGAAATTGAATCAGAGTTGACTTTTACTGCCCAAAGCTTTGATGGGGAGAGCTCTGATCAGGCTGTGGCCACAGGGGGGAGAAGCAGAGATAGGAGAAGAGAGCCTGGGGATGCTCTTGCACTGTCTGGATTGGAAAGAAAGCAGGAACAGCATTAGATGTCACTCCACACACACCAAGTATTCATTGTGTTGGTGCCCTGCAGCCAGCCTACCATAGCCGTTGTCCTGGTTTCAGCTGAGAGAGTTAATTTTCTTCACAGCAGCCAGCGTGGGGCTGTGTTTTGGGTTTGTGCTGGAAGCAGCGCTGATAGTGCAGAGATGTTTTTGCTGTTGCTGAGCGATGCTCACACAGAGCCAAGGCCTTTGCTGCTTCTCGCCCCGCCCCGCCGGCGGGATGGCTGGGGGTGTGCGGGGAGTTGGGAGGGGACAGACAGGGCAGCTGACCCCAACTGACCAAAGGGACATTCCACACCATATGGCGTCATGCTCGGTTTATAAGGGGCTGGGGGAAGAGGCAGGGGGGAGCAGCAGCGTTCGGAGTGATGGCGTTTGTCTTCCCAAGTCACCATTACGCGTGACGGAGCCCTGCTGTCCTGGGGATGGCTGAACCCCTGCCTGCCGTGGGCAGTGGGGAATGAATTCCTTGTTTTGCTTTGCTTGTGCACGCGGCTTTTGCTTCACTGATTAAATTCTTGTACCTGAACCCACGAGTTTTCTCACTTTCACTCTTCTGATTCTATCCCTCTTTTTGATGAGGGGGACTAAGCGAGCATCTGCGTGGTGCCCAGTCGCAGGCTGGGGTAAAACCATGACAGCTGTCCATTGTGCAAGATAGCTGGCTGCATCTTGAATACCCCAAATAGCATTAAATCTTTTTTCTTTTCATAGGAATAGAAATATTTGCAGTGATAAAAGATATCTTTCCCTAGACATGAGCATGCACACATCTATGCCCACACTCCTGAGATACTTGATAAAGTTCTGAGCACTGATGTGGCAAATTCCAGAAAGCTCCAGCTCAGTTAAACAAAGTCCACATCCTCACACAAATGGTTTAGGTGTCTTGGCTTACCTATGCTACAGAAACCATAATAATGTAAAAAAAACATTATGCAAGATGGAAAACTTGAGGACAATAGGTGGGAAAAAGAAAAGCGGTTTATGTGCAAAAGTAAGCACGTAGAGGCATTTTTGAGTTGGAAGCTGTTCCATCTTTTATCCACAAGGGGATGGACAATATAAATTGCTTCTAAATTTTTTCTTTTAAGTATAGCCATAGGATTTTAAGATCAGACGACACCATATTATGCAAGGAAAACCCGTTTTCATCCAGTACCAAGCTAATGGTTTCATTAGACTTGCATTCTGATCAAGAATACATTAGCTCATTTTCAGATCCTTTCATTCCCAAATACAGTGTTGCTCTGGAGAGTTTCTTTCCGGATTCAGGCAAGCTTTTCAGAAAGCTTTGTGCTACTTTAATCTGTCCCTGATTCTGTCAGGTTGTGTCAGACAGCTAGCTGTCTTTGCTATGGAGGCCACAGTCTGCATTGGCGTCTCTTGTATTCAAATGTCTGGTGTGCAGTATTGTTAAATGTAGAAAAGGAAGATAATGGAATTTTTCTGCAGCTGGAAAATTATGAATAATTGCTCCATGGGTAGTAATGCAAGGGAGAACAAGAATTTTGTTAGCAATGGAAAAATACCCAGGAGGCTTTGGGGTGGTTCTATAAGCAATTAGTACAATTTCATTAAGGAAGGATTTCATAGGAAGACCATGTTGTGTGGATAACAGTGATGGTTATGTGAGAACAAGCAGATCTAAAAAGGTCTGTGATACACTGACTGTATCACAGACGTATGCTTGACTGAAAATAGGATCTGGCTACTTCTTAAGCAAGGTGGTTATGGTATTTGTCAACTCTGTGTCTTTAAAAAAATCTCCATGACTTTCAGTTGTTGTTCTTCTTCACTTGGTACTATTTGGCCTCGAATTCAGAGCCTGCGTTCATTGATTTGTCCATACGTTTGTCCACCTTGTTTTTTATCACTGAAGTTTTGTGTATCACTGTAGTGACTGCAGGATTTCTGCAAGTGAATAGAAAAATATTACAACGCACCAGCTGTTAAGGATCTTGAACAGCAAGTTAGACTAAAGTGTGATCATGAAATGTAACTGACTTAGTTTTACAGTTAGGGGTAGTGGGTCAGGGAGAATGTAAGTATTTTTCCTGAATTATGTAGCAATGCTTGCAAAGTTATGCCCAGCCCAGGATATTGATCTGAGCAATGAATGCTCTATCCTTTAATAAGTCTTTCAATAAAACACCTGTTGTAGTTGAACAGAGACTATTCTCCTCATCCAAAATCATAGCAGAAAATATTTTAGCACCCCTTATGCTACAATTATATGTGCCTTATCTCTTTCATTGAGTTAATTTTAAGAGTTGTTTCCTTTCTTGGTGGCTGTCTTCTTATGGTAGTTTGATTCCTTCTTATTTAGGCAGCTTTTGTCAAGGTCATTTGCCTACAAGCTCTCAGGAAAAAAATTCTTGCCCCTCGCTCTGTGAAGTCACTGGCATGAACTTACTAGCTTTATAGGAAGCAGCTGATATTAGTGATACCAATGGAAAAAGAGCCTTCACCTAGAAATCATATGAGTTTCAAGCAGAAACCTATGGTGTGGTGAATGTGGATTCTTTTTTGGAGACCAACACACTCCTTGGACACTGACTCTGCTGCCCTCCTTAAGAGTGAGTCAGTGCACTCACAGTCTGTGTGGAAAATCACCTGTTAATCTGTTTGATATGATGGATGGATGTTCTAAGTTTAAAATGAAATAAAACAGTTTTAAGAGGAAAGAAAGCAAAAACTTATTATCTTTGGTGGAGAGTTTAAATGTGCCCTAGGACACTGTTTCTCTTTTTGTTTACAAAGAAAGAGAAGGTAGTGTTGTCTGTAGTACTGTGCTGTTCTCTTCTGAAGGATCTGGTCTCATGATCTGAAGGATGAAAGTCCTGTGGTTTACTTGGCTCTTAAGGGTCTTGCTTCTCACCTCACATTTTCTGGTAGCTGAAGATAGAGGGGAGTAAAGCTTATTGAAGAAGAGTATTCTCCTTTTCAAGAGAGAAACTTCTAATTGTCTCTAATGAAAGGATCTTAAAAGTTAATTTCATTATGGGACCGCAGAGTGGTTCTGAGTTTTAAGACAGATGTTATACTCTGGTGTTTTCCTTATCTTTTCCCATTTTTTTCTGATGTCAAGCTATTGAAAGACTGTTCCTTTACAATCTTTCGGGTTTTTTTTTATTTTTTTTTTAATTTGGCTTACTTGAAAAACTTCAAACAGTGTGGCCTCTCTGAGGGGGAAAGGGGAGCATTTATGCTCTTTGATCACAAGCCAGCACTTTCTTTTGAAATAGTGTTGTTGTGTATATATACCGGAGAAGGACTTCAAGAACTTCTGCCTACAGAGATGGGTGAGGACAAAGGAGTGAGACAAAGATTACTGAGGAGTAAATGTTGGCAGCATGCCCACAAAGTTGAAACTGATACTAGACTTTCATGTCTAGTGTAAATCTTCTATTGCTAACTAGTTAGTATAGACCAGGTACATCTAATAAAATGCTGGTGGTGTTTAATTCCCATCAAAGAAAAACTTCGTCAGCCATGTTCTCTTTGAGCAGAGGACAAGTTATAATTTACTGGGCTGATGAAAGCTTTCATTTCTTGTTAGAGAAAATATTTGCATCTGTAGCAAGAATAGAAGGTGCCTTTTCCTGTTGTGAAGTGCCTGTAGAGCAAGCAGAAACACATCAGCTTGCACACAGAAGGAAAGTAGGGTGTGGAGACCTTTTTTTTTAAGTAACTAACATGCTTTTGGGAAAGAAATAAGGTATTGCCTGGTGCAAAAGTTCAGCCACAACTGATTTGCACATAGACATATTTTTAACATTTTAATTTCTTTCCCACCTCACTGTTATGTAATATAAGGTTATTCCTTGGGAGTGACCACCTGTTTGCACAGCTATACTCGGCAATATCATCCACTATTTGGATTCTGTCTGGGGTAACACAATGCCTTGATGTGAGCAGTTTTAGAAACATGTGACAATCATGATATGAAAGGAAATCAAGATGGCATTTTCTTCAACACCTAATTTTTGGAGTTACTCTAATTAAAATAACAGAAATGTTAAACATGTCAGGGCAAATCCACATCTTGGATACTACCAGCTTAACCCCCTCAAAGCGAGAGAAGTTTCTTTGGATTTACATCAGTGTCACTGAAAGTAGAACTTAGCTTGATTGAGCCTTCTCATTTGTCAAGATTTGTTACTTTCTAGTGAAGAGATGAATGAAGATGGATATTTCAGTCTGACAACAGCCAGAAGAGTACTTTCATCCAGGTCACAAAACACCCTGTTCCCTCCCCCCCTCCCCCCGCAACTTCACAATGCTTTATGAGTGGGAATGGAGGTTCAAATTCTTGATAGTCAGGAATTATGTATTTGGGAACCAGGGCCCTCAGGATTCCCAGATCTGGCAATCTGACAGCTCTGGCAGTTCATTGCATTGTCCAAATAGAAGATATAATGTTCATACATATGAAGCAAGACATCTAACAAAGGAAAAAAAAAAAAGAAAAAAAAAATTATAAATGTTAAAGAGAAATAAATCAAAGTTTCTGTTTGTTCTTGGTACAGTATTGCATCTAATGATGAAATCAAGGCCAATAATCAAATGAAATCATATTCTTCACAATGTTTTAAAAAAATAAGCTACACTTTTTCATTTCTTTGTTTAAAAAAATAAGGATTTTTTTCCTCAGACTCAAAAACTGCAGCCCAGAGTAACCATCTTGTATAACACTTGGATTAATATATAACTTTTTGCTTGAGAGAATGGAATGTTCTTCTTGAGATAATTTCAGCAGGTTATTTTCTTAGTTGTTCTCTGAAGTATCCTTCATATCCTCAAAGCTTACTATGAACCAGAAGAATTTTTATTTTTTTCCATTACTGGACTCATGAGACAAAATGTCATAGCAACAAAGGGAACAGCAGCAAGGTCATATGCTCATACCACGCTACAGTGATGCTTGGTGTGGGCTGCTGTAGTACACCAATGTTTGTGACTGAAGCTTACTCATTTACCTCTGGCATGTGTAGTTCGCTGAGGCTTGAAATGGAAAAAGCTTGCTTTGGCAAGTGGTAGCCTAGTCTCTTCACACCTAAGATATGGTGTTAATAAAGAATTAACAGTTCTTTTTAAAACTTTATGCAAATCAGTCAAATTAGATTTATTAAAAATTATGAAGGAGAGCAGAGAAGTTTTAATGAGTAGCTATGCTGTGCATTATCTGTGCACAAAGCAGATGTAATGATGCATTATAAATGCTGAGAAAATTTAATCAGTGTAGAAAAAATATAATGAAATGGTTGTTTAAACACTGCAAAGCTAATGTTATAGTAATTACTTCCCATTGAGCAAGACATGGTGCATATTATCTAGGCTGTGTTTGATTAGTGATCCTGCCTATGACATCTTGCCTTTTCTTAATTTTACTTCAATATCACCTAAAAAAATCTTCAATTCAAACCCCTTTTAGAAAAAAAAAAAGTGCGCGTGACATCAAATTGAGTTCTCCTTCCTCTTCGTTTCTAACCCAGTCTGTATAAAAGTCTTTGATTTACTATGGCTATATGTGAGGAGGCTGAACAGTTGTGCCGATAGAAAACATGGTTCTGTGGAGTTTGTGGGTTTTGTCCCTGCAAAGTAATACCAGCATATTACTTGTAATGATACTCATATTTTTCAAAACGTACTTGTAGAGGGTGGATTGGAATATATATTGAAGATTTTTTTGTAAGATTTCTTTTAAATGAATAAGACATGGATTTCACCACTGATCTTTCTCAGTTCTTCAGAGCCTATAGGGATTCTTTTTTACTAATAGCTGCATACGAGTCCCTGAAATGAAGCATAAGGAAAATTCTACTCCAGGTCCTTTTACAACCAGAAGGCTTAGATAGGAATAAACAAGGAATTCTTATTCATGTTGTCTACTGATAATTATTCACAGGAGCCTATTAGGGCTTTGGCTTATGAAAATGTCTTAAGGTCATAGGGATTCTGAATTGTGACTGATGGATGGTCTTTTGGTCAAGTTGGATCATAAGTGATAGATGGAAATTGAATTTTTTTTTTGCAACCTTGGGTCAAAAAAACTTACTCCAGGTTTTAGGATGCATTCAGCTCTCAATGAACACAGTAAATCAGGACTTTTCACTGCTTTTGTGAGAGCTGAATTAGAAAGCTTTACTGGAAGGTTTAGCAACCGCCATCTTGAATTACATTTTGCAAATGTGTAGTAACAGACTTTGCCAGCGAAAACAGATCCAGAGAGGAAAGGGTAGACGTTTAAAGGAAAGAAAATAAATGATACTCTCCCAGTAAATGTAAAACTATAAAATACAAAAAGTAACTGGACTAATTACAACTATGTTACAAATTCTGCATGCACAATTGTCTTCACAATTATTATAAGAGTAACCGTATAAAAGACTGATTTTCTCACTTTCAGTTTAAAGCATACAACTCCTGCACGTTTCTTCATTTTTTCTCTTATTGAATGAAAGAATTTCAGTTATAAACATGAACTTTAACTGTAATTTTAAATTGTAGTTTTTGTATAAGCTTGAAGTTGATATTGTCAAGGTAAAGTTTATTGATGGTTTTAGAGTCAGTGAGAACTTAACATGATAAAAAATATTAGAATAAAAAAAAGTCTTCAGTGAAATATTCTGATTTTGGTTTGTATGTGGACTTGAAAACATTGTAATAGTCTGAGTGTTGTGGTTTTACTCCAGCCATTGACTGGGCACCACATAAACACTTGCTCCGTCCCCCTCATCAGGAAGGGGGAGAGAATCAGAAGAGTGAAAGTGAGAAAACTCGTGGGTTCAGGTACAAGAATTTAATCAGTGAAGCAAAAGCCGCGTGCACAAGCAAAGCAAAACAAGGAATTAATTCACCGCTCCCCACGGCAGGCAGGGGTTCAGCCATCCCCAGGACAGCAGGGCTCCGTCACGCGTAATGGTTACTGGGGAAGGCAAACGCCATCACTCTGAACGCCGCTGCCCCCCCGTTCTGCTTCCCTCCAAGGCCCTTATAAACCGAGCATGACGCCATATGGTATGGAATGTCCCTTTGGTCAGTTGGGGTCAGCTGCCCTGTCTGTCCCCTCCCAACTCCCCGCGCACCCCCAGCCATCCTGCCGGTGGGGTGGTGCGAGAAGCAGCAAAGGCCTTGGCTCTGTGTGAGCATCGCTCAGCAACAGCAAAAACATCTCCACTATAACCACTGCTTCCAGCACAAACCCAAACACAGCCCCATACTGGCTTTTCTTGAAGAAAATTAACTCTCAACTGAAACCAGAACACTGAGGATTTTGGATTCAGACCATTTCTAATGAATGTAATCACAGGCTATTTAAGAAAAAGACTGTTCTGTGGTTTTGGTTGATTGCTCATTTTCTTGGAGTCAACATTATATACTTTTTTCTTCCTGAGATATATGATAGTATCTGTATATTGTATGTATGCAGCTCAAGAACAATTTCCATTTTTTAACCCCTGGGGTAATTTTCTAAGCCTTTGATTTCAATCAAAGAAATTAAGAACACATCCTTTCAGAAGTGAGTGACCCACTGATCTCAGGCCTAGGTACCAGTTGGTACAGTTGCTACTGTTGGCATAAGCCTAGAAATGAGAAACAATTTTGGGCTAATTTGGGAAAGGAACAGGTGAAGCTCAAATAATTGCAAGGAGAAAAAGAACAAGTGGCAGCTGCTCCAAGAAACATTGGCTTCTATCAGTGCAGCATATGGAAGGGCAAATCATAAGCACATGATTTCATCATCCCTGTGATGAAGGCTTTGCCTTCAGATCAGCAGTATAGAAATTTTCTTGGTTTTCTTGGTTAATAAATATGATTGGGTTATGGCTCCTTCAGGACAATCCTGCAGAGTCACAAAAGAAGCCAAGACATGGCTTCCCTCCAGAAATGCTCTTTGTGTTGTGAAAACAGTGTTAAATCAATAGCCTCATAGCTAAACTGAGCTGACAGTGCATCTAACTGGTATCACTTAAACAGAAAAAAAAAGAAAAAAAGACAGAAAGAATTCTGTATACAGTTACGTAGTGAGCACGTTTGGTTTTCCTTAACTAGGCCTCATACTCTGTTTAAAGCTCTTTCTAAAATCTTCAAGTCGCATGATGTCTGTAATCTTTACAAAACTAAATAGTGTGTCACTGTGATGCATCCTACTTTGTTCAGAGACTGCACTTTGGGCTCATATCTGTAATTGCAGTCATGACATGAAGATACAGGGCAAACCTTACAGCCTGATTTATCTTTGTCAGAGGGGTAGCAATGCTCAGCACTGAAATCCAGGATATACGTGACTCTAAATAGAGCAATTTGTCAAGTATTTCATTGACACAAATTGAAATGAAACTAGTTCTCAGACTCTAGAGGTCACTTTGCAACAGGAAGAATTCATTATCTAAGTATACACAGAGGAAAACGATTTCACAATTGAAGTTGATTTGTGAGAGATAGATGTACACACATAAAACTAAAAACTCATAGGTCACACTTGCAAAGTAAACTACAAGAACCTACAGGCTCAAGTATTCCCTGGCTAATAGTCCATCAGTTCCTTTGAAATAAACAGAGCAGCTGCTGTTGTATTGACGTCTATCAAGTATTTCAGACTCTTTTTTGCATAAGAAAACACACGAATTAGCTACTTCAAACCCTGGATAAGGCAAATGTTTTTTTCATCATGTTTGTGTATTAGAGTACTGGAGACATACATACACGGCATCCCATCCTGAGGGGAAAGATCTTTTTTAAAGTTTGTGTATTTTATT
This sequence comes from Psophia crepitans, assembly GCA_013399095.1. Lineage (NCBI taxonomy): Eukaryota > Metazoa > Chordata > Aves > Gruiformes > Psophiidae > Psophia > Psophia crepitans. The sequence goes on along the minus strand of VWZZ01008032.1, from coordinate 50,097 downwards.
TCATCTATGGCCTACTTTCAAAATTTATTAGAGAAATGTTCCTCTTGTAAATGTGTTCACTTTCAACCCTATATACCTCAGAAGCCCATTTAAAATCTTTCCTCAGTTAAATCTTGATCCTGTCATGGAAGAGGGGGGAGTCTGCTATGCAGAAACAAACTCCACTTCTCATTTGCTCAGAGATTGCTGGGATGTGAAAAAGAAGTGAGAAAAGACAAAGCGAAAGAAGAAGCAATGATAAAGATATGATGGGTCAAACACAAGTTTACAGCTGCAGTGAACTTTATGTGTGCCAGTGTTATGGCAGGGGACCATAACCACTGCTGGCAGGCTAGAAGTCATCAGAAGGAGTGTCACTGATCGGCAGTGACATCAGCGTGGTCCCGGTGATGTAGATCTTCCAGAGGGGAGGAACATTGCTTTCTGTCGCAACGCTCCAGCAGTACCTAGGCTCTCTTTTTCTAAAGGCTGCAAGCTTGTCTCCACTTACACTTGTGTGGCCGCTCTGTTTGGTTGAGAATGACAGCACTTCACATCCAGTTTGCACAGATGTCAAAGATCCCAGGCTGCGGCAAAAGCGGCCTAGTTTGCAAGATTTTATTTCATGTGGTGGCATCTCTTGAAGGCATGTTCTCCCACTGAAATGAATGTCAAGTTTTGAATCTTTCTTATAGGGTGAAAGGAAACAGAATAAGAAAGGAGTAATTTGCAAACAATGAAAATAAAAGACAGCTCAGGATTCACTCTGAAATGTGGAAAAATGTTTACTATGTTCTCCATTTAGAAAATGTCTGGTTCAGGCATCTAGTGAAGAGTTTGGTTGGAAAACCTTAAAATATAGAGACCATCATGTGTACTTGCCAGTAATTTTATTTATAAGCATCAGAGATATTAAAATTTTGGGAGTTATTTTTAGATCACACTTTGAGAAATATTTGTCTAAGGTATTTAGGAAACAGAATCAATTAAGGATAAAAATTCACTGCTCTTGGTAGGAGCATTTTCAGGAAAAAGAGCCAAATTGCCTGATCTAGTACTTTTTTCAGATAGTAGAACCTCACTGGCATCAGAGACACTACTCCTGCAACTCTTCTATCTGTCCAGATGAATGATGCCATGCCCCGGACACCCTATTCCCCTGGAAAACAAAGGCAGGTCTCATTAGCCTGCCTTTCTTACAGGTACTCACAGTTGTTTTAGTGACCTACTATATTGTGGCTATTGGTTGGTACTGTTTCTTTGTGTTTGGTATCCATATGGTGTATAACTTGGTATCTCAGAAGTTATCTCAAAATTATTTTTCTACTAATTCTCAGTTTGCAGAGAACCTGTTTAACTGAAGCCTTTCCTAGCAGAAACATGCTCTTTGATTGATGTTTGTCACTGTGAAGAAAAGCTGCTTTTGAATCTTCTTGTCCTGTTCTGATTCTACAGATGTCTGTTAAAATGCTCCTGCTGGCTCTCCTAAAGCTTCTGTGGTGTTCTTTGTTCTGAAACACAGATAGACCAGAGCTCTGGTTTGTAGAGAGCAAGTTGTGGCATAAACTGCAGGAGAAAGTGTATAATTTGGAGATGTGAATTCCTGTGCTATACAGTATCAAAGAAAAAAAAGGTAAAAAGCCATGGGTAGTGTGGAAAAGAGTATTTGTACTAAGGTGACTGTAAATAGTCTCACACTCTGCCCCTGCTCCAGAGTGAGGTCCCTCTCATGGGAGACAGTCCTCCATGAACTTCTCCAATGTAAGTCCTTCCCACGGGCTGCAGTTCTTCATGAACTGCTCCAGCGTGGGTCCCTCCCACAGGGTGCAGACCTTCAGGAGCAGACTGCTCCAGTGTGAGTTCCCCACAGGGTCACAAGTCCTTCCAGCAAACCTGCTCTTTGGTTTGAAAGACTCATGGACTCTTTCTATGGGTCCACAGGTCCTGCCAGGAGCCTGCTCCAGTGCAGGCTTTCTACAGAGTCACAGCTTCCTTTGGGTGCCTCCACCTGCTCAGGTATGGGGTCCTCCATGGGCTGCAGGTGGAATCTCTACTCCCCATTACCCCTTCTCCATGGGCTGTGGGGGCACAGCCTGCCTCAGCATGGTCTTCTCCAGGGCCTGCAGGAGAATCTCAGCTCCTGCACCTTGATCATCTCCTCCCCTTCCTTCTGCACTGACCTTGGTGTCTGCAGGGCTGTTTCTCTCACATATTCTCACTCCTCTTTCTGGTTGCAAATATTCCTGTTTTGTTTTGTTTTTTCCTTCTTAAATATGTTATCACAGAGGTGCTACCACTGTGGCTGATGGGCTTGGCCTTGGCCAGTGGCAGGTCCATCTTGGAGCCTGCAGGTGTTTGCTCTGTTGGACATGGGAAAACTTTTAGCAGCTTCTCATAGAATCCACCCCTGAGCCTTGCCCCTGCAACTAAAATCTTGACATGCAAACCCAAAACAATGATAAAATACCATTGTTTGATTTCAAGTAATAAATTACTATTAAAACCATAATTTTGAGCTGTAACAATTATATTCAAATATTATAGTCTAAATTTTGGAATGCTGGAAATATTTAACAATTGTTTGATAAGAACAAAGAAGAAGTAAAATTAGTTTTTAAGCATTGTTCTGAATGTATAAAAACGAGACCTTTTGTTATTGTTGACTTTCATTTTGGAAGGGATGTACCCGCAGTCATAGTATAAAGTAATTGTTACTGATGATGATGTTCTTTCTCTAACGATATTACATGAATATGTTTGTCACATTTAGAGCCTTAATTTGATGAATTAAGTTAAGGTTATGACTGGATTGGAAGTTGGTTGGCAGCTTATAAATCAATAGTTATGATTTGTTTACTTTTAATATAAGGAAAAGGGTAGTCAATTCCAAGCAGTCAAATATTTATTTTAAGTTATAAAAAGCCTTGTTTAGCAAAGATAAGGACAACTATAAATAAAACTGTGATGGAAAACCAGGAAAACTGGATCTTACAGTTTATGGGGAATTGAAAAAGCTGGAATAATATACTTGAAAGAGAGGACAATCTTAATTAAGCCCTTCTGTTTCAGTAGAGCACTAAAGTTTTCAATTAAAACAATAAAAACAATGTCTAAATAAAGACAGAAATATGAATTACTACAAAACTAAAAACTTAGGGTTATATAAAACAGTCAAGAGAATCTATAATCATTGCAGTAAGAAGGACAAGGGAAGCAAAAGATTTAAGATTTCATGTATATAAGAGACAAAGAATGGCAAATTCCATTTATATATGGAGGTGGTAAAATGATGATGCAGGGAAGAGACAAGTATTCATAACCATTTCTCTTCTGCATCTGAAAATAAATTGGATGATGTGCCAGTATCACCTGAGGATGACATACTGCCTTCTCATCCACTAAGGAGAATAATAATTAACAATGTTTAAAGATAAACACTTTAGACAGAAGGCTTGGACAATTTGTACACAATCTAATACCACTGGGTAAGATGTCTTTCTTGCTGGCATTAATATTTAATAAATGTGGAAGATTCTAACAGTTCAGAGAGCTATTTGAAGTAGACAAGCGTAGCATGGGTAACTTGTTAAACTGAGTTCAGCCTTAGGCACTGTAATAGAAATGCCTGATATTGGATTTGATTAAACAAAACAGTAATGCAGCAAGTTCCACATTTTTCTATGGAAAATAGGTCTTATTCAATCAGATTATAACTTTGGTTGCTCAAGGTAAATGCATAACAAATATTTGAATGGCATTCATCCAATGATGAATATCATTATCCAATGATATTCCAATTGTAAAAGGGCACTAAACCAATATCAGTAAATCAAGTGTGTGTTAAACAAATTCAAAGCTGGGTAACTGATGTCTCAGAGAAAATCACCTTGAATAGTGGTATTTTTAGTGGATTTATTGGAGTGTGTACTAGATTGATGGGAGAATTGTGTAGGGCCTGGAAATAAATAAAGCTATTGATAAAAAAAATTGTGGACTATAAGATTACAAAGATTATAAGAAAAGTAGATAAGGATAAGAACTGGATTTAATGACCCTGCTTTGTATTACTTCAACATATTTATTTTAATATAGATAATTTCTGTATTCTAAAGGACAAAAAGGATGAAAAAATGTGCTGAACTTATTTTGTAAAAAATCTGGATGTCACAGCTGACAAAAACTCAGAAGAAACTATTAGTAAGTGATTTCATACCTAAAACAGCTGTAGATTTTTTTTTTTTTGATCAGTAAACATGAGCAGTGAGCAGAAGAAAAGGGGAAATGTATGTCTGGATGTAGAATACTTTGTGTTGTATACAGTTCTGTGTCTGTGTTTTGAAAAAAGAGGTAAGGAATAAGGAACAATGGAACAAATATCCACCAGGATGTGGTGAAGTGTGTAGAGTTGTAAAATGTGCTGATGTGAGAGGCCTTTACCTCAGTATGTCTAGATCATCACAGAAAGTAATTCAATTAGAGAGAATGACAGTTTCTTGCAGCGGAAAGGCAAAGTGTTTGACCCAGCTGAGATGGACCGAAAGGAAGAACGAACGCCTGCAATCTGAAATAGATAAATTCAGGTAGGAATTAAAGGGAATATTTGTCATTTTTCAGGAAGGGTGATGAATCATCAGAGGAAGCTATCAAAGGAAGTCATGTTTTTTCCAGTACTCCCTGTACTCCCTGTCCTGCTGGTTTTGGCCTAAGACTGAAAGACTGTTTAAAACTATGTTTTAGTCAGATGCAGTTTAGATATTAATACCCCTAATTATTAGACTTCATACAAGGTCAGCAAGGTTAAATGTAATGGTCCCTCTTATAAAGAGAGTGAGCTGTATGTTGAAATGTTCTTCTTCTGCATCAATATATGAAATAGGAGGAACACATGCTATTGACTCTTCTGCTCCTAGAGGGATGACAAGACACTATATCAGAATGTGAAAAAAGAGAGGAACCGAGTGTAATAGTTTCTCGGGTTTCTTACAAAACGTAGTCCTCTCTCGTCATTACTTACTGTTTGAAATTTTCTTGTCTGGAGTAAGTAGCACGCAGGTTACAAGCAAGCCTGAGGGACATGCTATAAAGTGTATATATTCACCACTGAGCATTGCTGATGATTCCTTCTCCTTGATTGTAGTTCAATGTCTTGCATGTATTAAGTGCTAAAGGTATTTTGGGCAATCTCTTCTTTCTATTCTGCTTGAAGCAAAACATTATGATAACAAAAAAATTCTATAGTGGTGAGTGACTCATCCTTTAGCCAGAGTTAACTTAATCAACAACATCTAAATAGTGAAGATGCTGCACATTGATTTTAGCAAAAGCAGAGCTTCCAAAATTACCTTCCCATTCCCTATTAAAAAAGGAACAGAGGAAATTGTTTTCCTGCTTTGACTAAAATGGTCAAGTCCAAAACAAGAATTTGGTGCAGATTTGCATTTTTAGTATTTGTTATCTTGAAATATAAGAAAAAGCAGTTGTGAATTCCCTGAACGGTCTCACTTATTCCTATGCTCCTATTTATTCAATACTACTAATGGTAGCCAAGAAAATGAAATGCTTCTCTAAGTTTTAGGTCATCAGAAATTCAGGGTTCAGAGGGTAGGTGACAGTATCCTCATGTTTTAGAGCCATAAACATAGCTAATCAGAAGATGCAAATTTCCTGTTAAAAATAGACATAATCTTTCTTCTTGCAATCTCACTGTTTTGCAAATATCTTTTCAAAATTGCTTCAAGGATTAAGGTAATTGTTTTTGCTGTAGGAGGTGTATGTTGACAAATGCACAGGAAGTAGTAGGGGGCGACGTTAGCAGTTTAACTGCAGACATTTTGGTATTCTTTTTTTTTTTTGCCTGCCTTCTTGGAAAGTTAGGAGCAATTTAGCAAGTGTATTGAGTGACATTGGTGTCAAGAGGTACTACATGCTTATTTACGTCTTTCAGCATGTCAGCACTCAGTGTGGTAGGTACCCTACAGAACATCCAAAATATGTATTTCCTGTGTATTAAAATGGTAGAAATCAAAACATGGTAATGAAATTTGGCCATCAAATGACCCAGGTAATGTGAGCAGGGCTTCACACTGGCCAGTGTCTTACTAGTTCTTCTTTGTGTTATCAAATTTCTGTAAGTTTTGAGGAAGGATTGAAATTACGTAGATGAGTGGTGGAAGAATTAGGTTCAATGTGACTAGAGGGTACTAGAGGGAAAGAAGGCATACATCATTCTGTTTCTCAGTTGAATCATAGCTGTATAATCACAAGTTCATCTGGGGCAAGAAAAGCAGAGGTATTTTTCAAAGAGCTTTGAACGCTGTAGTGCTCAGGGAGCCGATTTCTTACTGTTTGATAACTGGTTTGTATCATAGGCTCTGAAATTTAGAGCATTTTCCAGACATTTATTTCACATCGACTGACTCCATTTGAGAATCTAGATTATTATCTTGGACACAGTTATTCTACCAGTGTTGAGTAGGTACTGCTGATCTTATGTTTATTGTCTCTATCACTGTGCAATGTATTACTTGCCACAAAAGTCACAAGGCAATTCTTTCATTAATAAATGGCTAATTGCCCTGGAATGCAGTTGGTAACTTGTTTGAAATCAGACAGAAAAAGGTGTGAATTCACAGAGGAAAAAACACTGAGAAAGGAAATCACTGTGGCTCTTCTGATACAAGTGAGCATACTGCTCCAAGAAGGAGGCTTGAATCTGAAATATGGTGCAGACTCTCAGGGATGCAAAGACTTGCTAAATAAATTGCTAAATAAATACATATCTATTTCTTGGAAATAATAATTTTACATCGCTCCGTTTTCAGCATCCATTTCCAATCTGTGGAATGATTGATTTGTCATTGTTCCAGGACCATCAAGATTGTTCATGTTGGAAGTGTATTTCCCAATAGAAAACACAGCTTTAGGCGTATATGAAATGAAGCACCCATCCCTGAGCAAAGTGAGAGAACTCCCATTCATTACTAAAACGGGTGAAATGGGAACAGTTCTTCTGGAGGCTCCGGGGTAGGGAAGTGACCAAGGTGCACTGTGATGGTGAGCAGTACAGCTGTGGTGGTACAGTGGACAGGAGGAGGGGGGAGGCTGCTTGTCACTGAAGAGTAAGGGGAGTCATGGGGAACTTTAGGCATTGCCACGGTTACTAATGTGTGTCTGGTACAGCGGTGTTTTCCTCAGGTGTGTGCTTTTGGTAATTCAGTAAATCATAGAGGAACCATAGAATCATTTAAGTTGGAAAAGACCTTTGAAATGACAGAGTCCAACCATAAACCTAAGACTGCCAAGTCCACCACTAAACCACATCTCTAAGCACCACATCTGCACGTCTTTAAATGCCTTCAGGCACGGCACCTCAACCGCTTCACTGGACAGCCTGTTCCAATTCTTGACAACCATTTTGGTGAAGGAATTTTTCCTAATATCCAATCTAAACCTCCCCTGGCACAACCTGAGGCCTTTTATTCTTGCTCTATCATTTACTACTTGGGAGAAAAGACCAGCACCGACCTTGCTACAACCACCTTTCAGGTAGCTGTAGAGGGCAAAAAGGTCTTCTCTGGACATGCTCCAGCACCTCAGTGTCTTTCTTGTATTGAGGGGCCCAAAACTGAACACAGTACTCAAGGTGCGGCCTCACCAGAACCGACAACAGGGGGACGATCAGCTCCCTGCTCTTGCTGGTCACACTATTCCTGATGCAGGCCAGGATGCTGTTGGCTTTCTTGGCCACGTGGGCACACTGCTGGCTCATATTCAGCTGGCTGTTAGTGGACACCCCCAGGCTCTTTTCCACCGGGCATCTTTCCAACCACTCTTCCTCAAGCCTGTAGCATTGCATACCTGGGTTGGAATCAGACTGTCAGGATACATAACAGTGGACACTGGCAAGTAACATTAAGATGTTTAGGTTTCACAGTTATTCAGATGACATCCTAAGTGGAAAAGCTGAAACATTATGAGCTGCGGGTGGGACTTTAAATGGTTACTTTAATGGAGAGGAGCCCATAGACAGAAGGTAAGTAGCAAAAAATAGGTTTCATACAGGAGCTGTAAGTCCTTTGCTGCAGAGGCTGTACAGGCTGTGCAGTCAGTGAGGTAAGCTAAGGAGGGGAAAGGAGCCTCCTGTAGGAAGCACCACAGTAGAGACTTGGCTGTTTCAGCCTTTGCCATGGGGACATAGATTAGACTTTTCACAGATGATTGGCATCTGTTCCTGTGCTTAACAGAGACCTCTGAATTGGAGGAGGACCCCTGAGCTATGCTTTTGACATGAAGCTTTATAGAACACTAAGTACTTTCTGAAATAACATTTTAGTTGTCTTATATTGAGCATGCACATAAAATGGAACATTTTGACCTCACTATTTCAGTAAAAGGAGAAATGCAGTACTGGTCACTTCAGCGTATTGGCATGTTTCAAAGATTTGCGGGTTACTATTTGCAAAGTGTTTGGCAACCTAAAAAATCTGGAGAATAAATGCAAACATGTTGAGCTGTGGTTTGTTGTGTATCTATAACTGTTAGTGATCAATTTGTGGCTGTGCTTGAGTATGCAAGATGCCCACACAGAATCCTCTAAAAGTCATACTCTCTTTCAAAATACTTATTTTATAAACAGATTTGTCAGGACTTTGCTGTAAAAGATTTTGTTCTTAATAGACTATAGAATCAACTATTCCCAGAGACCGCCGACTCTTCTCATTACATAGTTTAAATCAAGGATTCTTTTGCAACTAGGATCTTTTTTTTTTTTTGAAGGGGAGATTCACAGAGGTGATGGTAACGAGGACTATTTCAACTAAGAATGTACAATACACTTTAATTAATGTGTAAAGCTCATAGAGATAATCACTCCTTCTGACTGCTGTATCATTAAGATTAGAGGCTGAAAAATCTCCCTTCCTGAAGGTTCTCAAGACAAAAATAAATCTGTGAGCTTTACATCTTTCGTTTTTCATTTTTATTTCTATTCAGTTTTACTGATTGAGCACAAACTGTAGGAACCCCAAGTGTGTGCACGTAAATGAAAAAATGAAGCACCTTTTTTATAAGCCTCAGAAGCCTCAGAGGGACTGTATTACTTTCACTCAGCAAAAAATACTTTAAAAAAAAGACAAAACCCACATTTGATAGCTGCTGAAAGAGGGAATAATCCAGATACAGACATTATGGCACAACATGCCATGCAGTTTCAATCTGCTACACTTTAGTAGCACATCAGTCACAATGAGCCGATTGTGAAAGGTTTTCTCTTCTTTGTATATTTTCTGAGACCCCTGGAGGCAGTGGGAAATATGTATATTTTTGTGTGAGGAAGAGCACACAGACTGTCTTTGGGGTAGTCTGAACAGTTGTTGATTGATAATTCTTATATGGATCCTAAAATGGAGATTTCCCAGCTGTGCTTGATGAGACTTGTCATCTCATCTAATGCTGATAGCTCCTGAAAGACTGTTCCAGATCTCATCAGCCCTGAAACACGAGAAGGGTGGAGGAGACCGTAGCAAGTGCCCACTTCACAGAGGCCCCATTCAGGCATTGGGTATCAGCATTTGCCAGCAGACAGCAGTTGGAGTCAAGCCGGAGACAGACAATGACAGGTTTAGCATCTTGCTCCAGTTGCAGTGGCAGCCCAGCGCACATGCACAGACTTGCAGTATGAAGAGCATGCCGAGACGCTGCCAGCGCCTCCCCGCTATAAGCAGCACCTGTGCTGCCAAATGGTGGTGCCACTCCATGGCCAGCCACTTCCACTGTGCCTCCAGCTTACGAAGCTGATTCCCAGGGCCTGGCTCCGTGTTGTCGGGGGGCGAGGGGGTGGTAGAATTAGACATCAAAATCCCTGTTCTCTCTCTCATTTGAGCAATTTGCCTGACCACGTGATGCTGAACACTTTCTCAAGTTGAGCTCTCCACTGAGTAAGTAGAAGCCTTTTGATTGAAGTAGTGTGACTGAGAGCACACTCTGTCGTGTGGACCAGCCTCCAGAGGCTGGCTTGCCTAAAGCTTAGGTTAAAAGTTTCTCTAGCCTTATCTGTCTGCTACTCTGAATTGCCTTCAATCAAATCTTGCAAGTGATCCAGGATTCAGAAGTTGCTCATACCTCTCAAGTGGAAGGACCTGCATTTTTCTTGTGTGGTTTTTTTAGTGTGATCAAGCCAAACTCATTTGCATCAACAGATTCTTTTTTCCCATCTTGACAAAACTCACTTTTTCTCAATATTCTACAGGAGTGTTAGGATAATTACCATGGCCTATAGTCACATGAGATGTCCTATGCTGTTTCCTGCATCCTTAGAGGTAGTGAACAAGAAACAGCAATTGGATTCATCCATTCCCTTCCCACACTACTGTGGGAACAAATACTCATCAGAAAAAAGCCCGCCAAAGTTGTCCTCATGCCAGCTGAAGCTGTCAATGATACAGCCTGCCCAAGATACTATATGTATTGTCTTCCCAGGTCAAAGCATAACTATGAATTTCAAATTGGCCTTTGCATGTGGATTTACTGTGCACCAGAAGTCTATTAAGACCTCAAATCCAGACACAGGCCTCCAGCAGTGAGTTAACCAAGCCCCCAAATCTCCAATCACTTACAAATAAACTATTGCTTCAAGAAAACTGTAAGAAGAAATACCCTGTGCTAAATTCTGTGTATGATTTTTGTACTTTACAGTCTCCTCATAGCATTAGGGGAAAAGTAAGTGGGAAACTGCATTAGAAAATGCCAAAGTGTGGTTGCCTGGGGAACTTGAATTCAACTCTTTTTGCACTACATTTATAAGTCAGCCTTTGAGCACACTGTTGGATACTGGATTTTTTTTTGGTTTTTTTTTTCCTTCTTTCTTTCAGCATGGGCAAAACAATTGATCTTCTTCTGTTTTTCTCTACTCAGAAAAATAACTGGTTATTCTGGAACTGAAACTGAAGCTTAGAAATTACATAGGACATTTCAACCTAAGCAGTTAATGATGAAGTGTTGAGCAACTATAAAGAGAGCCTTGTAGTAGGAAGTGTTGGACCTTAATGAATGGGAATACTGTGAATTATTTTACTTAAAGTATTGAGAAAATTAGAGAGCTTTTTAGATGTAATCTGCTGTTTTTTCTTTAGAGACTCATATGGTTATTTTGTTCTTGGTCATAACATGGAAAAAAATGTTAACATTGAAAACCAAAGGATTGTTATTTCATGGTTTAAAAGAATCGGTATCTGAAACAGTTACCACAATGTTATCAGAAATATTACAGTATTCCCCTGAAGTGACAGGGAAGATGTGCCTGGAGTCACTGCTGAACTCAGTAATAACTTTGTCAGGAGGAACTCTACTGCTTATAACATAAACCATCTTCTCTAGCCCAGGGAATTCTTCTGCAGGCATACATCTGTAGGGGGAAAACTTGACTATTGACTTATAATAGTGACTGTTATAAGCCTGCAACAAGGTTTCTCAGGAACTGCAGTCTCACAGTTTGGTCTTTACTTGCGGTACCATTTTCTATCTTTACACCCAGAGTGCCAGATCTGTTTGCCTGGCAGATCTTCCAGACTGGTCAGGACAAAGTTCACTCGTTTCTTCAGTTTCTAGAGCAGTGCCCTGGCTAAGCAGGAGAGTGGGCAGAACGGGCAGTCCTCATGTGCCACACCTGCACGAGCAAACCCTGAGCCAGGCCTTGCATGTGATGCTTCGGGTGACGTGTTAAGCTGGTTTGAATTAGAAGTCATTACGCTGAGTGATGTGATCTGTATGGTGGAAGCAGCTGGGTGCTAGTTTTGCAGACTGTTGCAGACACAGGCTCAGTACAAGCTGGTGGGTACCTTCTGCTTCTCTTCCAGTGTGGCTGAGATGGAAATATCTTGGGCTCTAAGCCCTAGATTTTTTGAAGGAACAAAACCTGGTGTTAAAGTAGTGTGTGTTACCCTAGCAACTTTCCCCTGGCTTTCCTGAGGGAGAGTGAGTAGCTTAATAAGGAGTTTTTCAGTGTTGAGTCCTGTCTGTCTTTTGAAGAATGTCCATGTAAGGTATCTGCCAGAATCTGGATTTCTGTTGTTTGTGTGCCTTAATGTGCTGTTCAAACAGACTTGGGTACATCACCTTAGAGTAATTTTTTTTTTATTTTTTTATTTTGAAGAGAGACCCAATCAATGGATTTTTCAGGTAAATAAAAGATAGGCATAATTACCACATTTTATTTTATATTAAATTTGACCTTTAACCCACACTTCTGTATTAATGAACTACATTAGATTGATGAAAGAAATTGCTGAATTTTGGGAGAGTTAAAGCATGGAGAATTATTCTGAGATCATCTTCTGCTGCCTGTCTACCTTTGTACAAGCCAACTGTACATGTTACAATAGTTTCAGAAACACCTAATTTGCTTTGGCTTTTGTGTGGTGTGGTTTTTTGTTTTTTGGTTTGGTGTTTTTTTTTTTTTTTTT
>VWZZ01008032.1:10446-37641 GCA_013399095.1 Psophia crepitans | reverse complement strand
TTCCTCCCCCCCCCCCCCCCCCCGGTGTTTTTTTGGGTGGTTTTTTTTTTTTTTTTTTTTTTGCAGATACTGCTCCTGGGCTGAAACAGTGACCATCTTCCTAAAGATTTTGTTCCCCCCCCATCTTTCCACAAGGGCTCTTGACCCCCACTAGCCTATTTTCATCACCAAACAGAAATAGCTGTGTAATAGCAGTGTGTAACATCTTTCCCAGAACAATCTCCCAGAGAGCCTGTGTGGGTAGGTGAAATATTTTTTGAGATATTCTTAAGTTTCTTATTGCTGCGTTACTGCCAACTGGCTCCCCTCTAAAAATATTTTCAACATATTTTTCAATTCAAGGTTTGTTAGTTTTAAGTGTCAAAAAAGGTCATGTGTGTTACATGACAGGATCATATTAACTGGTGTGAAAGAGCAAAAAAGAGGTCTTTTTATTTAGAATCCCAGTGAAGGACTTAGACAATTTTTTTAAAAACAGAGGAAGAAAAAAAAAAAGGACATTTTATGAAGAGTGGTAACTGACATCCAGAACACATCTGTGATGAACTGTCTACAGATTGCCTCTCCGAGTAGACAGGGTCCTTGTGTATGGCATCTCCTGTTCAAACATCTGGTGTTTTCAAGATATTTCTGGAGGCAAGTAGCTCTCTTCTCCTGTGCCCAGAAACCATGAGGACTTGGAGTTTTCCAGCTATAAGCTCTCAGTAAAAGCTGTCATCCAGGTTGTTTTGGGCAAATGGAACATAAAGGGAAACAACTTTTGCCTGCGTGGCATGAAGCCAAATGGAGCAAAACATGGTGCTGTGACCTGTGGAAGAACCACAAAATTGCCCCTGCTCTGGCTTTGAAGCTCAATTGTAGACCTTGGAAGACATTTCTATATGAATTCTCACTAATTCCTCTGCCTTCAGCATTAATAGTATTCTTTCTGCAGCGGAGTTTCGTGTTTAAAAAAAATGTGAGTGCTGCTTTATGGGAGGCCATTTCACAGGTGCAGGTGTTTAGCGTCCCTCGTGTGGCATCGGAATGCCCTTTATTAACTAGAATCATGCCTTAATGCATTATCTAACAGGCAGCAAACAGCATTTGCTCCCAAGGGGCTGTTACATTCAGCCAGCTTGTATGTAATGAGCAAGATGGCCATTAGCTTAGGATTCTGCTCATTGCTCTGTGTTGATGAATACAAACTGCCTGCATTCCTCAGGAACATTGCAATTAGTTGGGGATTGAATATTGTTTATATAAGGAACTGTTATAAAACCTGGAGATGACAGTTTATGGAGTCAGGTTTTTTTACTAGTCAGGCCAGCTAACTGGGGAAATGATTCAGACCAATAAGATGAGGAAAAGGAGAAGGTAAGTTGGAGCAATAGCAATACGTCCTCTTGGTGCAAATGCTTTTATAAGGACTGCTGTTCAAGTTTGGTCTCTGCCCAACCTCATCTGTATATTGTTTTTATAGTTATGAAAGATAAAATCTAGATCTTAAATCAAGAAAACATCCTAATTCACAATATTTCATAAGACTAGGTTTGTGTAACTTCTTCAAAATATCTGAAACATCTTCTTACACCTAAAAAAATCTCTAAGTTGTGCTCTCAGTTGGAATGATCTTAAGCATATGCTGAACTGTTTTCACTAATTGCATAGTCAGTTGTTGGCCCAGGCTATGCAGCAAAATCGTGAAAGTTATCTAGACCATATGGCTGATCATGCTCATCCTTTTCAGTAAGCAAGCCAGTATTATATGCAAAGTGAGACAGAAATAAATTTGTCAGAAAGAATTCTACCTTCTGCTTGTGAAATGTAATGCAAAAAATCGATAAAGTCTCATAATTCAGAAGCCAGAGGACCATGCTCTATCTTGTTAATTTTGGTATAGAGGTCACTTCCAGCGTGCAAAGTGACTTCTGAGCCATGGCTGATACAGACAAGTGTTCTGTCATTCTTGTACAAGAAGCTGCCCTTTCCTTCTAAGCTGAGGTAGGAAAACTGTTGCAGCCTACCTCACTTTTTGATACTGCATGCGTGAAATGGAAGTCATCATTATTTTAAAAGTTTAACAATAAGGTTCATTGTGGTTACAGCAAGAAGTAGATTATTAGATTCTGGGTTTGGTTTCCTTTTACCTGAGGCCAAATACCAGATCACAGAATCATAGAGTATCCTGAGTTGGAAGGGACCCATAAGGATCATCGAGTGCAACTCCTGGCTCCACACATCACCAGCCCAATCAGAGCAGATGACTGAGAGCATTGTCCCGTCGCTGTTTGAACTCAGCCAAGCTCGGTGCAGTGACCACTGCCCTGGGGAGCCTGTTCCAGTGCCAGGCCACCCTCTTGATGAAGAACCTTTTCTTGATCTCCAACCTAAACCTCCCCTGTTGCAGCTTCATGCTGTTCCCTTGGGTTCTATCGCCGGTCACCAGAGAGGAGATCAGCGCCTGCCCCTTTGCCTCCTCTTGTGAGGAAGCTGTAGGCCACAATGAGGTCTCCTCTTCTCCAGGCTGAACAAACTGAGGGACTTCAGCCTCTCCTCATACATCTTCCCCCTAGGCCCTTCACCATCTTTGTTGCCCTAAGATGTCTAAGACCAGACGTATATGTGTGTATGTATGTGCAGAGGAGGCCTCAAATCCCACGTTTGTTAGTGTTCTGTCCTTATTGATTCTGTCTGATTTTTATGAGGAGACAACATGACATATCAGTGACATGGACAGTGGGATTGAATGCATAGTCAGCAAGTCTGCCAACAACACCAAACTGTGTAGTGTGGTCGACGCACTGGAGGGAAGGGATGCCATCCAGAGACACTTTGACAGGCTTGAGTGGTGGGCCCGTGTGAACTGTGTGAGATTCAAACAAGGCCAAGTGCAAGGTCCTGCACATGGGTCAGGGCAATTCCAAGCACAACTACAGGCTGGGTGGAGAATGGACTGAGAGCAGCCCTGAGGGGAAGGACTTAGGGGCTTTGGTTGATGAGTAGCTCAACATGACCCAGCAATGTGCACTCATAGCCCAGAAAGCCAACCATGTCCTGGCTTCAAAAGAAGTGTGTCCAGCAGGTTGAAGGATGTGATTCTGCCCCTCTAGTCTGCTCTTGTGAGATCCTAGCTGGAGTCCTGCACTTGGCTCTGGGGTCCTCAGTACAAGACAGACATTGAGCTGTTGGAGAGAGTCCAGAAGAGGGCCATAAACAAGAATAAAGGGGTGGAGCACCTCTCCTATGAGGACAGATTGAGAGAGTTGGGATTGTTCAGCCTGGAGAAGAGAATGCTCTAGAGTCCTTCCAGTACTTAAAGGGAGCCTAAAGGAAACCTGTAGAGGGACTGTTTACCAGGGAGCATAGTGATAGGACAAGGGGAATGAGTTTAAACATAAAAGAGGGGAAATTTAGATGAGATATAAGGAAAAAAATTATCACTGTGAGGAAATTGAGACACTGGAACAGGTTGCCCAGAGAAATTATGTATGTTCCCTCCCTAAAAGTGTTCAAGGTCAGTTTGAGTGGTGCTTTGGGCAACGTAGAGGATGTCCCTGCTCATGGCAGGCAGCTTGGAACTAGATGATCTTTAAGGTCTCTTCCTTAAACCTTTTTATGATTCTATGAAAAAGTGGATAAAATTTCACTGTTTAGTCTCAAGATGGCTGTAAAGACTTTACAAGTATGCCTTCTCTCTATTTGTATATTATTGCAGAGTAACCCCAAATAATTCCAGGTTCATTTTGTCGTGACTCCCAAGGAGGATACCTTCTTGCCTACTGCATAATCTTAGAGTCTGAATCAGCAGCCATCATAGAGGTAAATCAGTATTGACTGAGAACATAACTGCAGTGCTATGTGGTAGGCATGTTTTATTATGGGCATGCTATGAGGGAAGGCTGGAGAATACCAGGTGGTGCAGAGTGCCTCCCCACCCTGCCTTACCTGGTGGGAGCTCCAGCCTCACCACTACTCATTCTTGCAGTCCAACATTATTTCAGAAAGGTCATTTCAAAAAATGAGACATATAATCAAGAATCAAAGTGAGTTTTGGAATGCATCCAGCCATCCTGCACAGAGAAGATAAGATGCGTTTTAAGCAAAAAAAGCTTTAAAGAAAACCCCGAAGAGAACAGTCTTTTTATTTTTATATCTGTGTCTATATATACATGCAGTGTACGCAGTGGTATCTTTCTATCTATCTGTGTGTACATATGTGTGTGTATGCTTTTTATACATATATAAGTACATGTGTATGTATCTCCACATGAACATTGGAGAAAGAACAGGCCTGGGGAGGGGAAAGAAACAAAAAGTGGTCAATTATCAAACATCCCTGTTCAGGGGTTTTTTGCAGTTTTCCATTTTGGCTGTTTGTTATTAGATTTGCTAATTAGTTTACACCTCTCAACTTTTAGATAGTGCCTCAGTGATTAATGTGGAAGAAACCATTAAGAAATAGAATACAAAGTCACTAGGAACCAGAGTTAAGTTGATCCATGTAGGCTAAAAAAATTATGTAACAAAATATTCTTCTTAAGAATGGTGCTTATTCTCATGACTTTAGTAGGACCTCCCCCCATCCCAATCCACTTTTTGTGTGCAAAATTAAACGTTTTAAAAGCTAAATAAGAGGAAACATTCAAGGCAGAGAAAGAGAAAGAAACAGCCCGAAGCAGCTTGGATGAGTGCTTTCCTCATTTTCCTTATATACTCTGAGCATTTGTAGGTGTATTGCTTTTTTATTAAGTACCACTTTACAGCATATTAACACCATTTCAGATATTGGCATTGCTGATTGAGCACTTCATTGCTGCAGTGCCTGTCCAGCACAGTCTGTGGAGGGGATTTTTTTATCTTAGTGTTTCCCATAGCATTTACATGTCTCAAACTACAGCACAGAAGTGTAGAAGACCTTATTCCACAAGTGTTTTCACATCATCAATGTTGACAGTGCTTGTGAAGTCAGCTTGAAGTAGATTTTGGGAATTTATCTTACAGTCATGTTAATCCACAGATTAATAGGAAAAAATTAGCATATTAAAGAGGGGATGTTACTAGGTATCTAGAGGGCAACTTCAGCTGGGAGACTGATGATTACATATGAAGCAAGAACACAAGAGGTGGTAAATCAGCATCTTGTCCATTAAATATTTTAGCTCAGTGCTTTGTGTTAGTGAAAAACGTGTTCATGTGCACTTTCTGAAATGGAAAACTAGGTCCCAGAGGCAAATAAAAGGCATGTTTCCTCAGTGATATTTAGATAACTGTTACTTGTAGAGAAAGTGAATTGGGCAAAGACCCATGCTTCTTTTAGTTATGCTCTGGTATGAAGGAACTTCTCAGTGCTGCTGACTTAGCTCTGTTAGAGTATTTGTGATAGGCTATGTAGACTGTCAGTGGACATCTCATTGGTAATGTAAAGTAGCCCTGGATAATGGAAAAGCAAGTTCAAACTGATAATACTGCATTACTAGTGTTTGCTAGCCTTGACATACAAATGGATGTATGCAAGTGTGAATCTTTCTGTGGCTGACTAACTTTTTTGTCTTGTTGGTAGTTATGAATATTGTGAAAAAAACCCCAAACCCTTATGTAATAGTTTAAAAACATTTAAAGCAGTCGTGAATATATGAACGCTTTCAAGAAACTACACGCTAAAAGGTAACTATATGAATTACAGCTCAAACAGTATCAAAGCCTTCTAATCTTGATACTATTTTTATTCACAATTAGTGTAATTTGTTCTGTGAATGTGACTGAAAGTATTGCTTCCATCAGGGAAATAAGAAGTCTAACTAAAGATAGTTTCAAGCATCCTTTTTCAGATATTCTTAACCTTGCAGTGAGCGATACAAAGCAATTTGGGAGGGGTGAGGGGGAGAGAGAACAATTTTAGGTAACTTGCAGATTGCTGACGTGCTTACATTTTTATTCCTTAATGTGCTTCAGGATTAAGCCAGCAGGCCAAACAGTCAACCTTCACTTATAATAGAAGTAAAGGAGAAGGAAAAAGAATGAGAAGATCAAACTGCAGACAGAGCTAGAAGGTAATGTCAAAAGGCTTGTTAATTTACATTTCTCTGAGGTGGCTCACCATCTTCTGGAAAATTATTTTTGAGGAGGAAACAAAGGACAATGCAATGTCTTTTGAAGTCAGAGTGCCTTTTTTCTTCTTGTAATGAAGTCTGACAGACTGCCTTTGATCTCTGAAACAATCTACAATCTTGTATAGCTTTGATCACTAACATAATGGATGTGGTCTTATTTTCTGTCTGTGTTAAAAGTGGGTCTTAACCAGCCTAGTTAGTATGGGTGCTAATTGAGTTACAAAGAAGTCTTACCTTGCAGGGAATTAAGGGCTTACCAACAGAAGACACACCTTCATTTATGTCATGTCTTTTCAGGAGAGAAAAACTGCAGCGGAGAATCGTAGACCGCAGAGCTCTGTAGTGTTGCTTCCTCTTGTAGTAGATGTGTGCTTTTACAGGATTAACACAAGTAGGCTATGTTTACGCCTCTCAGTTGGTATAAGCTTTATCTTGCTGTGTCATGTTTCTGGAGAGCCTACTGGTGCTCGCCAGCAAACACTTCATCAGCGTAGTAGCAGGGTGACAGAATCCCCTTTTTCTTAGTGGAGCACTGCAGCGAGTGCTGGCAGACAGATGCAGAAAACGTGCTTGGAGAGAGCTACTTCTCCTTGCTGAGCTGCTGTAGAAGAACCAATGCTTTATTAGAGAAACAAAGCCCAAATTCAGGCTTGGCATTGCAATTTGATAAACACTGTTTCTGAAACAAATGGGTGGCATGTACTGGAAGAAATGTGCTGAAAGGTCCAGCAATGGATTCACATAGATAGAGCTATTTTAGTTACAGAAATTAGCCACTGGTATTGTCAGTTGTTTTAATTTAGGAGGAAAATTTTTTTGCTCTGCTCTGTTTATGAGAGAATTTTGAATACATGGATCTTCTCTGGAAGCACAGAGGATGGCAGGGGAAGGAGGTCGAATACAGCTCAGCTGCCCTTGGTAGCAGCTGTCTTAACTGCGCGCACATGCAAATACACCACTCTTTTCTTGGTGGTGGGTTGCTGCCATCGTACAGTGATAAAGCACAACAAGAGAAAATGGAACAGCAGAACATTCATGGGATTAAGGCTGTATGAAGAGTTTTATGAAACTGTTTTTGAACCACTGTTTTCTGAGAGGTATAAATGAGATCACCACACTAAAGTTTTTTGCGTTTGAGTATGTCAAGCTCAAATATAGAAAAACTATGCACTGAAGTTCAGGACTTATTGGAGACCTTAGTTTTCAAAAGTATAGATTTGCAGTGTGCCTAGTCTTAGGGAGAAGTAAATGTACCTGGAAAGTGTAGAAAAGAGACATATATTGAAGCTACAGGAAGAGTCATAACCCTATATGCTAGGATATTGAAGCTCAATCTGTTCTTTTATAAACTCCTTCCTGTTTTTGCAGAATGCCATGGCACTTTTGACATTTGCTATTAATAATAATAGTACACACCAACATATCTCTAGATTTCAGAATAAGGAATATTGTGAATATGAAGATATACATAAATGCAGCCTTGTGATAAATAGTAATGTTTCATGAATATGCACAGAGATTTTACTGTAATTTGAATGTTTCTGGCTAAAATTTTCCTTAGACTTAGCCTTGACTGACTTTCCAACAGCTCCATGTTCTCATTTAACTGCAGCAGCAGTGAAGCAGTTGCCAAAATATTTTAGAAGAATCATAGAATCATTAAAGTTGGAAGACACCTCAAGGATCATCTAGTCCAACCGTCCCCCCACCACCTATTACCCACTAAACCATGTCCCTAAGTACCACATCCAACCTTTCTTTAAACACACCCAGGGACAGCGACTCAACCACCTCCCTGGGCAACCTGTTCCAATGTCCGACCACCCTTTCCCAGAAGAAATTTCTCCTCCAACCTGAACCTCCCCTGGCACAACTTGCAGCCATTCCCCCTTGTCCTGTTGCTAGTTATCTGTGAGAAGAGACCGACCCCCAGCTCACCACAACTTCCTTTCACGTAGTTGTAGAGGGCAATAAGGTCTCCCCTCAGCCTCCTCTTCTCCAGACTAAACAAGCCCAGTTCCTTCAGCCGCTCCTCATAAGACTTGTGCTCGAGCCCGTTCACCAGTTTCGTTGCCCTTCTCTGGACACGCTTCAAGGCCTCGATGTCTTTCTTTGGTGAGGGGCCCAAAACTGGACACAGCACTCGAGGTGCAGCCTCACCAGGGCTGAGCACAGGGGGATGATCACCTCCCTGCTCCTGCTGGCTACACTATTCCTGATACAGGCCAGGATGCCGTTGGCCTTCTTGGCCACCTGGGCACACTGCTGGCTCATGTCCAGGCAAGCGTTGATCAACACCCCCAGGTCCTTTTCCTCCACACAGCTTTCCAGCCACCCCGCTCCCAGCCTGTAGCTCTGCCTGGGGTTGTTGTGGCCAAAGTGCAGGACCCGGCAATTTGCCTCATTAAACCTCATCCCGGTGGCCTCTGCCCAGCGATCCAACCTGTCCACGTCCCTCTGCAGAGCCATCCTACCCTCCGGCAGATCAACACTTCCCCCCACCTTGGTGTCATCTGCAAACTTACTGAGGGTGCACTCAATTCCCTCATCCAAATCATCAACAAAGATGTTGAAGAGGATGGGCCCCAATACCGACCCCTGGGGAACACCACTCATGACCGGAAGACTAGCTGCTTTGGTGTGTAGATGGGTTCAGGTATCAGTGAAGCCTAAATTGAAGCCTCTGTGTTTACTGTTGCAGTTACACTCACCTTCAGCACTAAAGGAATGCCATGTTGAGCCCTATGCCAAGGAAAGCCAGTGTAATCACAAATGCTGGGGAGGAGCACACACAATCACGTTTTGAGAACTGACTTTAGCGAAGTCCTGTTTGTCCTTCTGGATGGCAATGAAGGTAGGCTCACCTTGGGTTAGCTTTGGGTCCTTTTACTTGTGAACACTACTTTTCATTCTTACTCCTGTTGCTACTACATTGAGGCTTTATAGTCTAATGTTTTTTTCACGTTCTCCGGATAGTTTGTAAGGCTAGAGGTATTCAGTAGTGAGAAATAAAAATGATCTATAGAATGATGATCATTAAATTTATTATTTATTAAAATTTCAGTATTATGATTTTTAGGAATCTGAATTTCAACTGAGAGAAGTATTTTCACTTCTTTAGCTCTCATGCAGCTGCTGGGTTGGTTACAACCTGAATCTGGTCCTGAATCATTGGGCATGGCTTCAGCTATTGTACAAGCAGAAGTAACGACAGAGCTTTGAAGGACAATTCATGTAGGTGCTATAGATCTCAAAATCAATGGAGTGCTGCAAAAAGTAATGGAAACCATAAATGTCATCATAAGGGAGGGCATTAATGTCAACTAATGGGCAAGAGACATGACTGCCTGAAATCATGTCAAACTGCGGTGACTTGTATGGTGAGGGAGCAGTGATACTTCATTTATCTTGCAGGAGCAGTCTTGGTATGTTATGGTGCCTTGCATAAGGGATACATCCAAAAATAATACATGGATAGATTTTTTGGTATGTGCTCATATAAAATGAGTGAATTTGTGAAACAGTGTAGGGTACTGACTTTTACTATGAACAAACTGAATAAACCACCAAAATGTGGCTGATGACAGCATCCAGTCTGTGGTACATGGCAGGCTCTTGCTGTTGAAAGGTTTCAGTCTTTCTGCTCTGACACCCCCCCTGCTTTCCCCTGGCTTCCCAGGAAGCTGTGGGTTCATGAGCTGCAGCCTGTGCATGGTCCCTGCTGAGACAGTGTTTGGATGGGGACTTGCCTGTGTCAGTGTGTCTGTTACCCCAGGAAGGCACTGCTTCAGGGCACTCATGTGGCACTCGGACAGACAGCTCAGGAGCTGCCCTCTGAGGAGAGAGCCCCTAAAATAATCTGCAGTAGGAATCAAATGCCCCTTTTCAGGACCTTGTTTGCAGTGATGGAATGCTTAATTGAAGCAGTTGTCTCCTGCCTGGTTTTCAGCTGGGATTTCTAATCGTAACAGCCACTGCCTGAGACTCTTAAAATGGATGGTCTATCTACTGGGATTCATCTTGAAATTTTAATTCTGATCTACCCCACAAAATCCTTTATCTTGGACATCAGTCAGATTCGTGTCTTGTTCTTTGAGATTCTGGGACGTGTCTGAATTCCATCAATGACTGTGCCATTTGACCATGTATCAGAAGATCTAGTTTTTTCTTGCTGTAGAAGAATATTAGGCAAAGTTGCAGGAAAAATACCCCCAAAACCAACAAAGCCCAACCAAACAAACCACACACACATCCCAGCTCAGGAAAGAAATGAAATAATGATTTTTCTTGTCATTAGAGGAATTCTATCATCCAATAAATGGATACTTATTAACAGGTGTGTAGGCTTTACTTAAAGATTTGCTAGGAAATTCTCCTTGCTCTCCTCTTGAGTAGTATACTATTAAGTGGCTTCAGTTGAGTATTGAAAAAAAGAAAAGCATCAGAAGGAAGATTTTCTGTTATAATGTAAGCTCCAAATCAGCAGCATCAGAGAGAAAACTGGATTAATATAAATCCTTCAAGGGATAAAACACATTTGCAGATTAACCCTGACCTCTGCTTTAAAACTCCCAAATTCTCTTTTCTGTATTGATTTATCTAAACAGGGCTGCTTGGCTGCACACAATGAAATGTTTCCTCTGCAGGTCAATTAGCAGGCACCTGGATATGATTCAGACTTTTGTTAGGCATAGAAAATCCCATTAGATGTTACTACAGGTGGTTGCTGCCTGTTTGCTACCAATATGAATATTGCATTTAGAAACTTGATATGAAAAACCTGACAGATATAAATCTTGTATTTGAAGTGGACGGCTTTATTGACTGCTGCTATCTTTGAGATGGAGAAAAGGAGGAATCTGTTCTAGCCTTTTGATTTAATATGAGAAAGCACTATTTAGGGATGATTGATGGTTGAAAAGTGACTTACCAAGTGCCCTGCATGATTGTATTACCCTAGATAATAGGTTAAACAGGAAAGAGGGGCTTCTGAATTTAAAGGCACTAAACATCATTTTATTGCAAATGAGAATAATCAGTGCAAGTATGACATAGATGTGTTCATTTATATTCTAGACCAAACTAAAAGGACATCCTATAAATTATTACTTTCCAGGCTAGTTGTCTGCCACCCTGAACTATTGTCTGGGTCATGCTAAATTTCATGCCTTTTCAGGTCCTGAAAAGAGAAATTCTGAGTCTATTCTGAAGCTGTTCCATGTCCACCCACCCCAGAAATTTAATGTTGCTGTAGACAAAAATGAGATGGCATCAACCTGCTCACTACCGTATGTTGGGTTGTATCTGTCTTGCACTCAGTGGAATTGTAATTAGAAAGGTGACTTGATTTTTTTTTTTTTAGTGTCAGGATATTTGTTACCAATTGAGGATAGAATTCTGTCCCTATTGAGGCAGAAAGGAAAAATTCTCTTGCTTTTTATGGAGGTAGAATTTTTCTTGAACTTTTCCACATGTCTACATTTACATTATGCTCCAAAGTACAGAGAAAACAGTTGGGAAGTGATTCAGCCTGCCTATATCTCAAGTTTCTGATCTATACAACTGGGTGGATAATATACACATCAGGTACGTTAAGACAGTAGGTTAAACTCTTTGACAGGTTTGAACTGACATATAATCAATATGAAGTTATTAGGCATTGTATTGTTAATAAAGCTTTCTAAACATACAGTAGTATTTTATTATTGACAATAAACATGTCTTCTAACTCAGCTTTTATCAAGTAAACTTTGTTAAGGGATGATCCCTTGTGCTCAGATACTGAAAGATCCCATTACTGAAATACACTGCGGATTCCGGTGACTCCAGTAGTTAACTGCAATAGCTGCAAGGCCCGGCTGCTTTTTAAGTGCTTGTAGCTGAGCAAGAGTTAGGTTTAGGAGAAATCCAGTGTATCATGTAGTTCACAATAAATGTTAGGATCTTTTACACTGTTTTATTATTCTAAAGCTTTCAATATTATTTATTTAGAACTTTTGAGAAGACACCATTTCTATGCACTTATCAAAACCACAGTTTTCTTATACTTTGAACTTTCTATTGGCATTGAACAGGCAAAGGAATGTGATATTTACTGTAGTCTTATCACTTTTATGAAAAGAAAATATGTAACATCCCCAAACCTTCAGACAGCTTCAATTGCCTTAGAAAAAAAATCAGTTAAAATAATAGCAGTAAAATATAGGAAGTGTGTATTAGATCATGCCCCTGTCTTGCAAGGCATACGTTCATGAAAGAGGATGGACATTAAACTAAAGTGACACTTGCTGTTAGACTGTAGACAGTTTCTCTGGGAGAAACTAGAATGCTAATTGTTCTTCATGTGTTCAGGTACAGTACCAAGATAAGTCTATAAAAATCAAGGTACTTTATTGCTTTTAAAAGCCTTGGATTTTTACAGATGTTGAAATATATGTTAGAGGTTTATATGAAAAAGGTATAATACATGTTTTGCCATAAATTATATACACAATATGGAGTAATTTTTTTTTTTTTATTTTCTGAGTTAGCTGTACAGTTGAGTGAGAGTAGCTTAATAAAATATATATGTTGGTACAACATATGGCTCATGGATTGTTTAGGCCAGTGCTGGGACACACTTTGTGGCTTGTATGGTGAAGGAGGATTTAACAGGGCATTTAAGTATGTACAAAATGTGAATGGAAGTTTTAAGTATGAGAAGGAAGAATCCACTTTCTGGCAATAAGACGTGTCCAACAGTGCATTTTAAAGGATTATTGGATGTCTTGGGTGTTTGCTAAGGCACCGGGCCAGCAATGAGAGTAATCCCTTCAGAACAAAGCTTGTTGTATGTTAAAAGTAGTAAGCTGTGGCTGTTACGGCATAGGAATTATGCCAGTGTTACTGACTAATAAACACCTTGGGGCTGGCCTCCTCAGAGTTAGGATGAAGTGTAAGTTCACCACACCTGTCTTCTACTCTAGATCTTTATAAAAATAATAACAGTAAAAATGATGCTAAGTATTAAGTCATTTAGACTTACAAAGGCCTTGCTCTATGTGAGCTGTTAACTTTCTGTTCTGGTTTCTACCTTTAAAAAATCATGCAGGGTACATTTATTTGTCTTGAAGTGACAGAGAAAAGGCATGAAGTATCAAGTAAATATTACAGCATGAGTTAAGGTTTTTGGAAATGGGTGTGAGGGTATCATGGACACCTTAGAGAAAATAAATTTTCTCTACTAGATTATCAAGAATATTCCCCTGGAAATTGGCAATAGTGTCTTTTGGCAATTTTTCTCATCCCTAAAAAACTGATCAGTATGAAGCATTTATATGAGAACTGCCATGAGGAAAACTTGGGAACATATGCCTTTACTCTAAAATTAATTAAAAGTACTAATTTTAATTAGTGAATATATAAAAATAGTATTTTGGCTGGAAGTCAGAAAAGGATTAAAGTCCAATTTCTGGAAAAAAAGAAGGAGAAATCTTTGTTTTACACTAAATATCTCTTTTTGCCAGGCTTGCAGTTATCCATAACTTCATCTGAGGCAGAACACGTCTGTAACTGTGTATCTTCTTGGTAAGTTACAAAAACAATAAGATGCTAAATGGATATTAGTAAGTAAAGTTTTTTTCTTCTCCATTTTCATGAATTTAATGAATGCTTTATACATTTCACCACACACTAATATCCATACTAACACATAGCTAGCATTCGTACGTGTAATTGCAACAGAGGATAGTAGGAAGCCATAAAGAAAAGAGTGGTGACAATACAATTTTGTTTTATTTTTGTTTTTGTTGTTTAATGCTTTTGTGGTAAATATCTCCCTTTAAAAAGTATAGAGTGCAACAAAGTTTATTACTTGCTAACATAAAAAATCTCACTTTCACCAAAAGGTTTGAAATATGGCATGATACTGAAGTGTCTGAACTATTTCATTTCTCTTTGAATAAAAATGAAGTATTCCAAATGTTGGAATACTTTTGTGTGAATATATTGTAAACGTGTTAATGCAAACAATTCCTTAGATTTTTATAATTTCCTTTGAAACTGTTTTCAAACACCTGCTTTTATTTATATATTTACATATCTTTATGCACGTATCTTTTCAGGATGATGAAAATTCTTCTGGTTCTAGTTACAGTGCTGCAATTCACTTGGGGAAACCCAAGCATCTCACTATGGCATTGCTAGCCTGCCACCATCCAGGACTTCACTCAGAGAGAGTACAGTGAATGTGTTTTCCAAGGAAATCAGAAGTATGCCAACATTTCAGTAGAAGCTTACTTTTTTTTTTTCCCTCAGTTAAGCAGTGATGCCAGGTAACATAGCACATCATTTTAGACCTTTTTTTATTAGTTACTGTGTAGCTTGAATGACGTAGCTATGAGCTGATGTTTGTCTTAGTCTTGGATATTCATGTGCGGTGGTGATGGCTGACAGCCAGAAATCTTCTGTAGTCTCCAGTGCTGAATAGCTGAGATACATAGATGACACAAGATACTCCATAAAATAAAAGTCTTCCTGTGTTTGAAATGCCTGAGTTATGCTTGCCTAATTAGAGTGATGTAAACCACCACAAGCTTTTGTATTAGTAGGGCTGCGTCACTTTATACCATTTGAGGATTCTGAGCTGGGTCTAAACAAAAGGTGAATTAAACATTCATTTAAATTTCAGAGTGAGTTTTGCTGCCTGTGTTTGATCAAAACAATGTTCGTTATAGGTTCCTGTAATGAACATTCATTATTGAATGTCAGCACTTGTGCAGCTGTTGTGTTTGTTTTCTGTAAGTATTCACAGGAGCTTGTGAACAAAAGCTCATTTCAGGTGGAGTTTAGGTTTACTGCAGATTGTGCAGTTTAAATGTGCTATCAATAACCAACTTTAACACAGAATTTGAAGCTGAAGAGTTCATTGATTCATTCAGGGATCAAAACTAATAACATTTGGCGCTTTAATCAGAGAACATCTGAGCCTAAAGTTCAAATTACAAATAGACAGCCACAGGGAAAATTAAATATGCTAAACATTTCAATGAATATTTTTGAAAAACAGGTATTTGCAGAAAATGGTGAATGAAGACTTTGTAAGAAAGAGGCAGCACTCATGAGACAAATTATAAAGTGTTACCTTATGTTAAAATATTGATAACATATCACTCTGTAACAGTCAACCCAGGGAAAAAACATCTGTAGGAGCTGTCTCCATATCACACCACCCCCTTTTTTTTTTTTTTTTGGCCTTACTATTCTTCTAGTTTCTTAGCAACTATATATCAGCCACCATAAAGATTCTACTGCCTGGTAATTATTCGTATTTTTCTCTAAAAATATGGTACATCTATGCAACTGTTTAGGTGACCTCACTATTATTCAGATTAACCTTTTTTTTTAACCTTGAAATAAACAGGTAGAAGGCAGTTTATGATGTATGGTTTATAAAGCAGCTAAGTGGTGCTAATTCCTATTTTCAGCAAAAGTGAATTTGCTCAATTAGTAAGACCCAAAGGAACATGAATATTACATAGCATACTTTTGGAAAATAACTTTGAAAATGCAATTTAAGCTCTCAAATCTTTAAGGAAATTTTGTAAGTTTTATTCATTGTAAGTAATTTCTCAGCTGATAAAGGCAAAGAGTGTTTCTAGCTGTTTAACCCCAAAGGTATTTGACTAAATTATGGTATTAAAAAATGTCATACATGGATGAATCTAATCAAAGGTACATTTAACCTATTGTCCTTTCTGTAGCACTGGCCAGCACTGGTCGACTGTGAAGAGGGCAGAAAATTGCACACTGGAATATGAAGCTTAAGAGCTGGACAAGGATCAGCGGGAGATATTTCCTGATCCAAAGGAATGTCATTTTTCATTTAAACTTTATTAAAATACTTGCATAACTAACTTTTAGTCTGGTGTATGTAAAATCTTTCAAATCCACAAGTAGTTTCATTGGTGGGACAACTTTATTTCCATCAGCACAAGAAGCTTAGTAAAGGTGGCATTTATATGCTTCAGAGTGCAACTGATATTAAAAAGGAAAACGACATCAAAGTAATTGTGTTTCATTATTGTCAAAAGTCCTTCACTTAACGTGGAGGCCTAACATAATTGTGCTCAATTTGTCTCTATTTCACCTTTGTTAAACTTCGCAGTGCCATGCTGAGTCACATTGCATAGGACCGACATCACCCTGCATAGCATGTTCACACATGACCCCTCGTGAACCCACACATATTTCCCATCTGAAGTCATGTGAGTTTGAGGTGTAATAAAATTTCTGCTGAAGCTTCTCATTTGGTGGGGTAGGGGAACTTTAAGACAACTAGAAAATTGGACTGGATAGCCTAATTTAGTTTTCAGGTGGATTTTCCTTTTATACCCATTTTTTTTTCTACTGGCCATTTACAGTTTTTCTGACTAACAGCCATCCACTCTATTACTGAGTCCCAGGAGGCGTTTATCTGTGATGATATTTTTTTAAATCCGTAGTTCCTTTATAGGCATATCTCTTCTTAATGGGTAAATCAGCTGGTGGGTTTCAAACTTTATGGCATTGATCTTGCTGTGAAGGTGTTGTCTAAGAACACTGCTCATTGAGTATGGAAACTAATCCACAATTTGAATGTCATGAATCTAATCCCAAAAAGCAGGAATAGATGGTGCAATTGGAAATGCTAAGTAGTCCAGGTCATATTTTTCCACTGACAACAGCGTACCCGCTTTTTACCAGCAAAAGATATTGATCACTGAGTGTAAAGAATACAGTAGAAACTTGGAAATTTGTGTACTAAAAATTCTATTTCTGAAGCTGATTTAACAGAATGGGTACAGAAGTATTCACTTGCTGCTGGAAAAGCATCTCTGCACTATACACTTTTTTATTTCCAGTGGAGATAAAAGAATATGATTTCTCACAGATACATACCTCTCTTTTTCCTTGGAGGAAAGTGATAGCTTTTTCCTTCTAAGTACACTTGTGCCCTTGAGCCTCTGGATACACTTTGCCCGGCTGGTGGATGGATGCTGAAAATGTATGCTGTGCCCAGAAGGATTCTTTGTAGCATACTTAATATGGAAAGACATGAGTTGGAAGAATGTGTTGCACTGTGACATTGAGGAGGAAGCAGGCAGAGACTTGCAGCTTGCGTTTCAGTTATTTCTTTCTATATATTTCCACTGAGCTCTGTTTCCATACAGAAAAAGGACAAGATGACCCCATGGCCCCCTAAAGAAACTGAATTTGGAGAAACTTACTTCAGCAAGCTGAATTTCATGAGAAGGTGTGCCCATCCCACTCACGCTCGTTGGCAATTTTCATCAATCCTTTGTTGTTAAGAGAGAAGGACCAAACTACTCCAAAGATTATTTTGTTTGTTCATCTTCTCCTTTCTCCTCAATATAAGTGGAAATTTTGGGGGGTCATTGGGAGAGCTGCTCACCCACAGGTGATGGGAGCATTCTGTGGCTGTGTTTAAGAGCCAGCTCTGGTGAGCAGACACGTCTGTTGATGATAACGGGAAGCGTTGTAGCCATCAGCTTCTGTGCAGAAATGTGTAGAAGTCAACAGACAGTTGTGTGGCTACACAGGCACCAGGAAAAACTGTAGGAACAACGGTTGAATTCCAGGAAACACCAGCTCAAGGCTCTTGTCTGCTCACCAGAAAGGATATCCTTGTCTGGTGGCAAGTGGGAAAATGTCTATAAACGCTGGATTAATTACTATTAATGTACTTCCTACAATTTCCAAATGTGCGTAAGGAACACATGTAGCTTTTAGGTAAGAAGCATGTCTGCCAGTTTTGGGGAGGGTCAGATGGGAGTAAAAGGGGAGGTTTAGAGAGAATGGAGCCATGCTACTAACATTGCACAAGTGTTAAGGCTGTGTTAATGCATTATGAGAAAGAGCAAACAAGTTTTAAAGTTTGTTTCAAAACCCCCAAACAGGTATGCAAATTAAATTTCTTTCAAGTCCTCTGGAAGAAATTATTCTAATTGTATCCGGTAAAGAAACAAACTTTCAGTGTAGGAATTGAATGACAGTAGTTAGCAATATCTGTAAGCTGTCTGCTCCACCCCCATGTCTCCCTGCAATGTCATTGAGAAATACGTTTATATTGAATTTAAATTATGTGCTAGGCTGGCTTTACAGCAACCCAAAGAACTTAATTTAGTTCTTAGGATACATGAAAAATCCTTCACCTTTCCCTAAAATGAATTTTTACAAAGCTAGTTGAGCTTAGAAAATATACTTGGATAATTCCCCAACCAAAGTACAACTCATTGTCTTGGACAGCAGGTATGTTGCTGAAACCTCCTTTGATTTAGCTACCTATTATGTTTCTTGCTATCATTCCCTGAAGCATCATCTCTGGAAGATGGTGCTCTTGGGTATTGCAGTCAACATTGGGAATGCTGATTTATAGAGACTCTCATCTCTCTTATTCTCAGGAGTCTATACCCAGAATATAATACCACAGTACTTATGCTAACGAAATCATGTTTATCACGTGACTACCTGACTTGGTAGAGCTCCAGACATGTACTTTGTTACTTAGCTGGGTCCCAGGACGGAAACTATAGTATAAGTCTCTGACTTTCCAAATATGGCTGCAGTTAACATGGTATAACCCTGGAAGTTTGTCAATATATTTTTCTTAGTGGTGCTTTCTAAATCAGCAATGTATCTTAGAAAGACAAGTATGAAATATCAGGAAAGATATTTGTGGGATTTGTGAGTACATTGACTCTGTGTAACTTCAATATATATTTAATATACAAAATAATATAAAATAAACACTAGTATTTTACTGATATCTGCGCTTTCTTAAGATTGTCCTTTAGACTTTTTTATGTGTCTGTATGTGTGTGAAGGTAAACAGCTGAAAACTGGGAGGGTGGGCAAATGGACCATGAACAACTAATAGCTTTCTACGGAAATTGTACTAATGAAGCTGACCTCTAATGAACTATGTATTTTCGATAGCCAGTGTATCAGCAAGAGTAAACCAGCACAGCTCACACTTTACTCATATTAGCAGCAGTACTGAAGCCTTTAAATCTGCATTTTAAGTTGAAAGTGGAACCTATACAGCATAGGAGATGCCAAAATTCAGACCCTACAAACCCTCTAATCATCGCTTTTCAGCTGGTGGAATACAAGAGAAAAGGGTGATGTAACTGAACTATCACTGTGCCTTTGAATTGAAGGATTTTTATTTTATTACATGGGGGGGACACCCTCTTCCCCAAAGAATAATGAATCTTTTAGACCCATTATACCCTTCCAGTTCAATGGCATTTTCTTTAATTTAATGCCTATTACCATTTAACTGCTTTTAAAGTTGCCAACCAAATTAACATACTGTCCTGAACTGCTGCCTTGGGATTTACGTTGGTTAAATCCCTTAAAAGATCACGCATTTTTTTGTTTTCTAGTTCAAACACAGGTTTTGCGAAACCTTTGGAGTACAACTTGTCTCATCTGTCTCATACTCTTGTGGTTTTATTTTGCTGAAACAGAAAAGCATTAACTGACAGTTTTGCTATAAATGTATGTATAACGTGCAGTGTGTGGGGAAGCAAGGGAGCTATGAAGCAAATGTTTGCTCTAGCTTCTGGGAAACAGTACAGCAATGACGAGTTTCATGTTTTTGTTTTGTTTGTATAATTTAGGCAACAATTATGATTTTATTGATGAGCAAGAACTTTTGTTAGATACTCAATTAGGTGATGAACTCATGACCCATTTTTTCTTAGATAATTGTTGAATTGAGAGTAATTGCGGGAGAGGCTAGAAAGAAACACAAGTTTTAGAAGGCTATTCTGACCTTGCTCTCACCTTTTCTGTCATAAAAAATAGAAACTGGAAAAAGCCTGTGTCTTAGACTTTCTGAATATGCTCTGAAAACTTGGGGTCTGAAAATAGTTTTGTGTCAAAATTTCTTAGACTTGTTCAAGCACTCCATAGGAGTATGTCCTTGGACTTTGAGCCAAACCTTTATATTATTTTATCTCCTAATTACTACATAATACTAAAAGTAACTTGTGGCAAATCTACAGCTGACCAGTTTGAATTATCTTAAAGGGTTGGTAACTGAAACTTATGGAAGCCATCAAACACTGTAAAATGCAACTCTTCTGGGTCTCACAACTCAATTGAAAGACGTGATGTCTGTTCTTAAAATGCATGACACGACAATTTTGTGCCTGTAGGTTTCAGAGAGGAAAAGTGCCACCATGGCCACCCACCGCTAATTTGTTTATCAGCCACAGCAGCAACAGCAACAAAAAGTTCAGCAATGGTAGCCTAGGCACTTTGCTATAGGTTTAATGGTGGTGGACAAAAGAGAGGTAAAGTGAATTAGGTTTTCACAGCTATCCTCGAGCAAAGGAAGACCCAAAGAAGTTGACTAATACTCAGTTTAAGAAAATTGGACCATTTCAGAGGTGTGGCAGCTCTGTTTCTGGCAGAAAGTAGATGTTAATCATCCACTCTGTTTCACAGTAATAATTGCAGTTATTTGTTCTTGGAACTGCAGTTGCATAAATCTTACAGCTGTCATCTTTTTTAAGCAAGAAGATCAAAAAGTAGCAAAAATAAGTAAAACTCAAGAACGTCCCCTCCTTCAACCTTTTAACATTGTCAGTATTTAAAATTTTCAGACCCAGATGGTCTTTCATGGTAGCTGTATGTGTCTGCAATCAACACTATTCCTAGGAAAAAATAAGCAAAGGGTTAATCGGCCAGAGGGTAAGGATATTGTATGTTTTAAGCAAAGGGTGGAAAACCAACATATTTATGTGTTCCTGCTCTGGCTAAGATCAGCTTAGTAAAGACTGCAAAGACAGGGATGAGAGTAGCTTCAACATAGTTCATGTAGTCCTACCTCTTGGAAATGCTGCAGAACCATTAGACAACTGAAGCAATTACTTTTATGCCCTGTCTTGTGTCCTGGTGACTTGGAGAAGACATAGCAGAGATTTTAAGGGTATTTCTCCACACCAGGAAAAGTCTTTCTGCAGGACCTTTCCAGAGCAATATGGAGATGGCCAAATTTACATTTTTTGTTTTTTCCCCCAACCTCTTGCTCTGAGGAAGGACTAAGCTCTGTGCAGTGATGACTTTGCCACAGAGGAGGTTTGTTTGAAGCTGTGTCTTTAATGAGTTATTGCCTTTGATCTGAGATGTGTTGTGAAAGTTGACGACTAAGAAATTTATGCAATATTCCCAGTGGCTTACTGGAACACAAACTCTGCCTGGGCATGACTTTTTTTGGGTGTAGCTGCATTGTCAATAAAACACTGAGATATTATTTTGTTTGCAAATAATTTTATAAGAAAATGCATATGGGATTCAAATAAAGGCTTATACGTTCCTTAGACTTTTTTGTGCTCTCTGTTCAGAAATATGTCTGCCCTTTTTAGACGTCACATTGACATTTTAGTGGGTTCAGCTTAGCTTACTTCAAAAGAAAAAAGGATTAGTGTGAAGCTTAGTGCAGGGCCTTTCAGATGAGACCTTTAAAAAGGATCATCGTTGATCTGCTGGCTGACTGAAGTTCTCGTCACACTCTGTAATGGCGATGTGTTCATGGCCCTAGCAAAATGTACAGACTCTGGAATGGAAAAATTAGTCATGTTGGAGTCCCCCTCTGCAAGGTATTGGCTGTTCTACGTGACAGTATATGTTAATTTTTAAGCTGAGCGATATGTCATCTACACTCGAGTCGAAACAGTGCATATGTGGTTGAAGGGAAAAACACAGTTTTCTGCTTTAATAAAAAATATTTTTATTGCAGTGTAAGTTTCAGTATGCATGTTTTTACATGAAGTGTTGCCTATGTGCCATAGGTAATTGCAAAAAACCCAAAACCAAAACCGCAAAAGCATTTCCTATGACTCTCTTTTCCCTTGGTATCTTGTCAGGTGTGATATACTATTTTAATATAGAAAAGGTTATGGTGTGTTGCTTCTGGACACTTCAGCAATTTCCTTCAGGGCTGCTGCGAAGCTTTTATCTCCTTTTATTTATACTTTGTATTCTTGTTAATGTGCACTTAAACAAATGTTGATCTCGATACTTCTGCTCCATTTATTTCATATCATTGGATAAACACACGGGTTTCTGCGAGTATTAATTTTATAAAGTTACCTCACTTGCTTTGTGCACTCTGTAGTGACCTTATGGTTGTTTTGGTTGGATTTTTTAGTGACTTTACGGTTGTTTTGACAGGGTGGTTTTTTGTGTTGTGGAGGAAACTCTTTACATTTAGAAGATAAACCACCGTTGAATGCAGTTTCTGCAGCCTTTTTGTGAAGATTTTGAAAGAGTGGTATTTTGGCAATTAGAGATGTGATGGCTGGGGAGAACTGGTATTTCGAAGATGGACCAGTCTTGATGCAAATCTCTTTGGCCCCAGAAGAATTGCGAAGGGCTGGAAAGGACTGCAGGACTATTCTCAATGAGCTGGCTCTTCTCTGCATTGTTTGCCTGGCGGTACAGCAGTCGTGCAATAGATGAAGATGGGATGTTCGCCCTATCAATCTGTCTATAGAGAAGTGTTGTGACAAATGGAGAATGTCTGTAAATTTATAATCTTAATTATGATCCACAAACTATTCAATATGGGGAAGCAAAACTACCGTGAGTGATAGTGATTAAAGATGGTATCAGTCCACCTTACTCTGTAAGCCTTGCTAATGCTTCAGCTTCCAACTTCCTTTGAGCTAGTCAGAGAAAACACATGGGGAGATATCTTGATATTTAGCAAAATGCCTGCTTGGGATTAACTGACCTTTCCCGTAAATCAGAAGCAAAGTTGCCAGCTGAGCACTTTCCCATATGCAGACGGCAAGAAAATGAGTTGAAGAACGCTCTGAAGGAAAGCATTACACATACGTTTCCTCCCCTCCACCACCACCCCCCACCTTCTTCCTCCTATAGTATAATAATGCAAGAGCTATTACTGAGGGTAAACCAGAAAAGGTGTTTCAGCTCCAATGTCTCTTCATCCTTTCACAGCAAGCACAACAATTATGCATGAGTTTGTATTAATGACTATTTCTTTTCAAAGGAAGCTGCTCCTTGGCTGGCATGAAGGGGAAAGCATGAACTGAAACAGCATACTAAATACCATTATTTCATGTTTTTACCCACATCGCTAGCCCAGCAAAAATACATGAAAGTGATTTTAACAATTTATATCTCTATGCTATATGCAGGTAAATCTCTCTGATTCAAAGCATCTGTCATGCAAGTTGATCTGACTTAGGACTGTTTAACAGCTGACCTGTTCAGCTGCTGTATAGAATAATGATTCTTCTTTCATGTGTCAGAACAAGCCTACTATCTTTACTAAGACTGTTCCTGTGCAAAACAGAGATAAGTGACAACAGAGTCAGTTCCAAGTTACTGGAATAGTGCCTTTTGTGTAAGACTAGCCACATCCAGGCTCAAGGCAAGGAAGTAACAATAAGGGCTATCATACGGCCACATGTGAAGACTCCACATTTAACTGGGGAAGGAACTTAATCTTTCTTCTGCACAACATTACATTTCTCTGGAACTGCACCTATGAGGAGCTCTGCATGATCCAATTTTAATGAACGTCTTCACAAACAGTGCCCATACGCAGAAGAGATTTATTTTTTCTGCAGGCTCAGCAAAGGCTTTGCACTTAGTTCTATGCAAAACACAAAATAAAGTTTAATGTTGAGAAAATATGCTGTATTTTCCACCAACTACATTCGTTTAGGAAACAGCAGCTCTCATTCTAATCTCAGTGGGGTTACTCATGTTCTGCAGAGTGTATGTTCAGACTCAGGCAACAGTTTCATTCCGGGCTGCACTTCAAAGAAATGATAAAACATGCATTTTCCTCCTCTGTTTTACTATAGATAATGAGGGCAGGAAAGGCTCCTTGAGTTTTGTGAGGGGAAAAATAGTGTTGTTCCATAAGCTGGTGGCTGAAAGCCAGTGTGATGCAGCTTTACCTTGATACCAAATAACCCCTGTTTGCATCTGCATGTAGCAGTTACGTGTTATCATCATCTCTGCCTTTCTTCTTGTAAGATTTTAAGTGTCCATTGAACATGTGACCATCTCAGACTCCCTCGCACAGCATCCCTGCCATACTTACTTGGGCTTTGTGCATTAAGGCAGGTTCCAGTCCTGGTTCTTTGGGAGACAGGCTATTTTTTTGCTGCCAGTACTTCTGCTGTTTTCCTCCAGCTTCCCATGGCACTGTCTCAGGAGAGTCACACTCTCCTGAGTGTGTCCTCACTGTTATCTGTGGTATGTAATCTTGGTGGGTACAGCATGATGGACAGCAGGATGCCACATGTTTCCCCAGAATCTTAGTGTATCTAGGTCCTTTCCTGTGGCTGACTGGGAACATGGAGCACTTGGTCTGAGTCACGTTCCTGGCTGTATTACTTGAACTGAGTTATTTGATGTAAAAGTTACCATACATGTTGCAAATGTCTGACCAAGTATAATATGTATGTGCTGGATTAAAAATCTTATGACTTCACCTTTTCTGATTTGATTCTAAGAGCTGGCTTCACCCTCACCTCTAACAGTGGATGAATGAGTTTACATGAGCTATTCGACCTGTCCTGGACTTTCATGTACTACCCTGTGACAGGAGGAGTTGTAGAAGTAGGGAGGTGGGAAAGATCTACCAGACTCCAAGCATCTTTTAGCTCACTAACAGTATTTCTACAAGAGGGAACTTCTCTGCTAGATCTTGTGCTTCTCTATGCATGTGTATTGCAAGATCAGTACAAGTCCCTAAAGGTTTTTTTCTGATCAACTTTGCCATGAAGTATGACTCATAGGCGTTTGTCATTGTTGGCTGGGGCAGTGGGCTAGTATGCATATTTACTCATCAAGAAAATACAGTCAGAATACCATAGTTGATGGCTTTAGAATTTGTTTGCAACCCTTAGCCCAACATCTTATTGAATGTTTAATTAATTTTGGGCAAGTTAAGAGTCATGGTATTTTTCCAAATTGTAAACAACCTCAAAATTACCCATCTGGATTACCAGCTGAGTAGACTCTGCAGGTCTGCTTCTCACCTACTGTCACACTAATGATCGTAATGACAGCTCTGTATGAAGTTAATACCTTCTTGCTTCACCCTTTTTATTTCTCTGGAAGCTACTCAAGAATAATTGGATCAGGAGCTGGATAAAATGACTGAGGATGTGCCAAGACAAGACCCAGAAAATGAAAAACAAACTTTCTTGAAAATGGAATAAGGCGCAAAAGCCTCTTAATACAAGATTTTGTAAGTTACTGGCAGAAACTGTTAAGCATATAATCTCATAGTATCATGGATGGGTGTAGCAGGGGGTGAACTGATTTCACTTTTTGGAGCCCAGTGACCCGGTACCAGTCACGGCTGGACTCTGAGTTTCAGAACATAAATTTTCTGTCATTAAAAAATTGATTTGTTATCTGTTACTTCTGTGAGGATAATCTTAAAAGTATAAATCAAATATCCAAACTGAAAGTTGCCCAAGACTACAAGTAGTCTGACATGTCTGGAAAAGAAATGTGAGCCTAACTGCTGCTTCTCCACTGCTCTGCTTTTCTAGCGCTGAGGGCCACCCTTTGCCTGCACTGTACTGATTGAGTACACATCTCTGTTTCACCTGTCCTGGTCTTTCTGTGCGTGGGACTGGGAAGTGTGGGAGAGGAAGGAGGAGACTTCTGGAAACTTTGTGAAAGGAAAGAAGAAAATAAAGAAATGAGTTTTGTTTTTGCATAGCTTAGTGCTGTTTATTCTGGTTCATAGCACTACATAACTCAAATGAAGATTATAACTCGCAGCAAATATTCTTTAGTATGTGCAAATTTAAATTTATTATGAAATTATATTTTAACTATTCACTCCATAGGGGAAATTCTGCAGTGTTCTTCCCTCTATATGCTTTTCTAGACAAATATTGTGAAATAGCATTGCTCCAGATTTGTAGCGTGTAAAATAATAAAGCAGTAAGGATGATAGTGCATTAATGGACTATAAATACATACCTGAGATACACTGTATATATAAGGCTGAAGGCCAAAGGCCCTTTAATCACCTGAAATGACTGTTAATGATCCATTAGGATTTAGCTCAGATATATAACTTCTGTATTAATAAGAATAAATATGATCACCATAATCTTTGGGAAAAGAAAAAGTATTACATTGCAGTGATGAAAGTCAAACTATTAATTAGCAGAAAGAATAAAGAAGCAATACCTCTGGAATGTTTTTAAATGTTTTCCAAATGTGCTTGCTATTTGTGAGAGGTATAATGTGGGCCTCATTTCACCAGTCTTTATCCTTTCACCTTCTGTGAACATTTATTCCGCACAGTCCTGTCTGCATTTCCATTCTTCCACAGGAAGTGCTGAAGATGCAGCTAAGTGTTCTTGTCTACCATGTCCTCAGACTCATGATGAGTGCAAAACATCATCCAAATTGAAGCGACTAGTAAAAGCCACTCATGCCAATTTAGTATGGTTTGGTGTTCAGCAGGTGAACATACGAATGTGGATGGGATTCTTGGCTGTCAATAAGTATCTTGTGTGGATAGATATAAATTTACAATATACTGTGTTTAATTCCTCTGGACCACAGATGGGGCTAGATAGAAATAATTATTCCCATGACAGTTGTTTCCTTTTTTTTTTTAGATTGAAAATCCCTAAAAACATGGAACCTAAACCAGAATTTTTAACGTTCTTTCTGAATGAAATGCATTTTTTGATCCACAAACAAAGAGAAAAATGAAATGCAATCTTGTAGAACTGAAATATTTTTGAAATGTCACAAGTGTCCAAAAAAGTTATTGCAAAGAATGATAAAAGAGTAAGGTGAAATTAGAAATGTAAGTGATGTCTATAAGAATATGCAACTCAAATGTCAGTCAGTGTCTTCCAAATGATCTATTTATAACTACACGGATTAAAAAAAAATGGAAATGTATACCATTGAAAACACCCTACACAGTCTGAAGAAGAATGGCCAGAACAGCATATGAGCTGTTCTGTACAGCTATTATTTATGATTTTAGTACAAACAAAAAGAATGGAAATCTGAAAACTTGATTTTT
>VWZZ01008032.1:0-10404 GCA_013399095.1 Psophia crepitans | reverse complement strand
TGAAGATAAAACTTGATTTTTTTTTTTTTTATTTTTTTTTTTTTGAGGATGTTCTGACTAATTTGTAGGCTAAGAGAATCTGAATAGTTTGGAAAACATAGATTTTTTATCTTTCCCTGACCAAATGCTAGCTGTTTTTTACCTCTCTAGCTGACAGAAATAGAAGACAAAGGCAAGCGCGATAATCAATAACAATTTAATTGGTTTTAAGAGCATGCAAAAGTGGAGAGGAGAGGAGAGGAGAGGAGAGGAGAGGAGAGGAGAGGAGAGGCTTGGCTTTCTGGGAATTTTCTTGCAAGTACAGCTTTATATTCCTTTTTTTTTCTTTTTCTGCTGTGACTACCTAATGTAAGGGACTAGAGAAAATGGACCCAGACTCTCTGGGAGGTACATAATGGCATGACAAGAGGTGAGAGACACAGGTTGGAACACAGAAAATTCTGATCTGACATAAGAATAAAGGAGTCATTATGGAAAATCGCTGAATAGGTTGCCCAGAGAGCTTGTAGAGTCTCCACCCTTGGAGATACTCAAAACGTGACTGCACCTGATCTATGTTAGCTCTGCTTTGAGAAGGCTGGGCTGTTGGACTAGAGACCTCCAGAGGTTTCTTCACCCAAAATTACTCTGTGGTTCTATGGTTTTAATAATTATTAGCTAATTGCTTTCATTGTGAAATGTTTCTGAATGAAAATACGTATATAGATGTGCCAACTGTAGACAAGAAAACATTAATCTAGGAAATATAATGCTGTGTTGAATCTAGTTTAACATGATGATGTGTGAAATTAACACATCAGTGTGGACTAAGTAGAACAATTAATCCTTTAAAAAGAGGTGATTTTTCTTGCACAGATGCTGAGTTAGAAAATTAAGACCTGATTTGGTCCATGATTAACAGTTAAATTTACTTAACAGTGGTTCACCTATATCCTAACTGATATAGGATTATGAATCCATATATTTATCTCAGTTTCAAAGCCATAGCTTTTGAGATATGTGCATTTAAGTGATGGAAGAAACCTGTCAGTTACTTAAAATTGCCCAGCAACATTATACTATAAATTAAGATGAGAGAAAAATACGAATTAATTGTTCAGTTATGAGGCAAAACTAGGCCTGCTGTGCAAAAAGTGTCTTACCATCAGTGTGTATGTTATACTAGAAAAGGAAATTAATCTGTCAAACTCTCTAGGCCAGTATCTAGCTGATGAATCTAGACTGGAATGCATTGGGTGCAGAGGAGCTCACACTGCAACTAAGGAAAAGCCCAGCAAGTTCATAATTTGAAATAAATGCCTTTGTTCAGCTGAACTGAAATGTGATTTAGGCAGGGAAGTTATAAACCAGGATAACATTATATTGGAATTTTTCTTGAATACATTATCCCTTCCTGTGTTCCCAGCTCTGTAGTTTCTGGGCATTTTGTATTGGGTCTGGCTGAGCTGGAGTTAGTTTTCCCCATCACAGCCCTCACAGTGCTGTGCATTGGTAGCTGACAAGGTGTTGGTAACACGTCAGTGTTTTGGCTGTTACTGAGCAGTGCTGGCACAGCATCAAGGCTGTCTCTCCAACATCCTCACCTCAGCAGTAGGCTGGGGGTGGGCAAGGTCTTGGGAAGGGACACAGTCAGGAAAGCTGGCCCAAACTGACCAAAGGGATATTCCATACCATGTGATGTCTGCTCAGCAATGAGAAGCTGAGAGATGGGGGGAGAAAGTGGGGGTATTCATTTTTTTACAACATTTGTGTTTCGGAGCAACTGCTCTGTGTGCTGAGGCCCTGCTTCCCAGGAAGTGGCCAGACATTGCCTGCTGATGGGAAGCAGAGAATAATCTTTTGCTTTTGCTTTGTTTCCACTCGCGGCCTTTTGCTTTTGCTGTATTAATCTGCATTTATCTTGACCCATGAGTTTGGGGTTGTTTTTTCCATCTTATTTTTCTCCTCGCCCTGTCCTGCTGAGAAGATGAGTGATAGAGTGGCTTGGTGGGCACCTGGAACACAGCCAAAGTTAAACCACCGCACATGCATTGTTTGCAAATGAAAGCACAGCTGAAGCTGAGGTTTTTGTACACTAGAAGAGTCTTTGCAATCTGCATTGAGTTGATCTCAGTGCAGTGGCTAAACACCCTGTCAGGCCAGAGACAGAAAGCCCCTCTTCTGGCCCCTGCTTCTTGTAGAGTTGCACAGTTCTTCACTTTGGATATAAAAGACGCTGTTCTGAATTATATTTTTGCATAAGTAGTAATTTTGTTGTTGATAAAAAAGGCACAAGAACTTTTTCTTTGTTGACCTGGACAGCCTCTTGCCCATTTACGTGCTTAACTTAGAAGGAGTAAAGTACTTGTGGTAAAATAGTTATGTTTGGTTTGCTTTTATACTTCCTCCTTAAAAAAGCTTTGTATAAGCTGGACCTGCACATCTTGGAGCAGTTGTTTAGGCATAGCATTTTGTTTTACTTATCATAGAATCGTAGAATTATTAAGGTTGGAAGAGACCTCAAGGACCATCTAGTCCAACAGTTCCCCTACCACCTATGACCAATTAAACCATGTCCCGAAGTACCACATCCAACCTTTCCTTAAACACCCCAGGGATGGTGACTTCACCACCTCCCTGGGCAACCCGTTCCAATGCCTGATCACTCTTTTTGAGAAGAATTTTCTCCTGATTTCTTATAGACTTTCTATTTTATATTGAACACTAAGTATCTGAAAGACAACTGTATTACAATTTCATTCTTGAAAATCAGAGCAATTTATGTGTGTGTATGGGCTTTTCATATGTTACTATTATTTTCTTAAAGTAATCCTCAGGAAAACTGTATCTGGGAGACACATTACATAAGACAGTAACTCACTTTGTGCAGGGGAAGGCTTGACATAAACAGTCTGTGTCTGCTTTGGCCATTCTCTAAAACTTAAAATAGCATCAACCAAGGCAGAAAAGTAAGATGTGCACACTGCATTTCAGGCAACCAAAACTCTCTGTACAATGTGCTTGAATGACTCTTGAAACAGCTGAACATTATTTGACGAGATATAGCAGACGTTATGGTACTAGCCCTTTCTACTCTCATCTGATAACTGGTTAGGTTATTTTTTTTTCCCATTTGACACTATCATTTGGGAAATCCCTTTTTATCTATGACATGTTTTTAAGCTAGTACAGTCCTGTTACGGATCTAGTGCGTGTACCGTTCCAATATTAAGATAACAAGAAGAATGTTGCTGTAATCTTGGCCTAAGTTATGGCTCTTGAGCTGTCTGTGCATTGAAAAGTAGGTGAAATGTTTTGACAGAGAAAAATATGTGTTGTCAGCTTTGTTTTATCCATGGCTGAGGAGGGAAATTGAAACTATACTTCAGCGGGGTTCAGACACTGATGGCTAAAATGATCTTCTGCTAAAACAAATGAGAAAAGAACTGTTCTGCTTTATACCTCATTCTTTTTCCAGTGAAACACACAACTAAATGAATGGCTTTGTGTTGGAAAGAAAACTTTAAAATAATGTAAATAGCAACCATGAAAGAAGCACCATTTGCATCATAAAACAGAAAAAAGTATGGATAGTACAGAGTGAATCATACCTCTAATCGAGTGTCTGCATCATTCATTTAAATGTGCATAAGGTGTAGGTTTTTATATGTTACAATTAATTTCGGTGTTTTGTGAAATGTGTCAGTGACAGAAAGAGCTCCACAGCTGGAGGCAACCTGAAGTGGAAGAAGGCACGCATGGCCACAGTTTCTCAAGTCTTTGTCAATAAGTGACAGAGAAGGCTATTGCATGGCCCATTTTTGTTAAACTTGCTCTTTCTGTGCTTGTCTGCCATCTGACTTATTACTGTCAGGAGCTCATTTCACCTGCCAAGTTCTGCTGCAGTTTTTCCTATTACCTGAAATTCTGTTTAGCTTAGAGGTAGCTTAAAAGACTGTACAAAAGTTATCTCAAAAGAAAAGTGTTGACCATCTTGCCTTGGAGTCTCTTTCTGTAACTTCAGCTGTTGATTTCCTCATGTGACACTCAGCTCCGAACATGGCACACAATAACTTTCAGAGCTAAAATTGTACACTTGAAAAACATGTATTTGGAAGCTACAAAGCATCTATTAGATCACACATGATGCAAGCCCAGCTTCCTCAACCTCTCCTTAGCTGCTGGCTATTTTAGCAGTCCACTACTGGACCCTTTCCAGTTTCTCAATGCCTTTCTGTACCAGGGTTGAGCTATTGTTCCAACCTGGACATGATATTTTGGATGCAGACTCACCTGTGCTGAATACAGGGAGGTATCGTCCCTGTATTTGCTGGTCACTGTCACATGCAAAACAACAGCCAGTGTTTCATCTTGCAGAGAAGACAAAGACAGCAATTAGCCACGTAAGAATTACTTGAGGTGTTAAGTAAAAGATTCTGGGTTCAGATACTTAAGTGGCAGAAATATATTTTCAGACAGCGTTAAATAATGAGCAGATGCAAATTCATTTACTTTTTGGTATCTAAAACCAGGTGCCTGTTATAACTAAGTTATTTGCTTCTATTATCAGATTTACCTGCCAGAGGCTATTTGCACTTTTCCTAATTATTTCACATAGGTAAGTTACAGGATCATGTACATTTTCTTTAATTTTATTCCCTTGTGAATACTAAAAAAATAGGAATACAAATGGGAAATGTCTCTGAATAATAGTGTGTGTGCTTGAATCTAATATATAAATATTAATTTGTTTTCCTCTGTAACTGAACTAGTATACACAGGGGGGTATGCACAGTAGTTTCTCATTCTTTTCAGCCTGATAT
Source organism: Psophia crepitans (assembly GCA_013399095.1). Taxonomy (NCBI): domain Eukaryota; kingdom Metazoa; phylum Chordata; class Aves; order Gruiformes; family Psophiidae; genus Psophia; species Psophia crepitans. The sequence goes on along the minus strand of VWZZ01008032.1, from coordinate 5,602 downwards.
GCGTTTTAGGTAATCTCTGTACGTCTTATCATCCTTGCTCATCATTGATTTGCTTTTGCTGAATTTCGTCAGAAAAGAAAAACACCAGCAAGTCACTCTGAGTGCATGTAAATAATGAATTTCCCCTCAAAGGCACACAGTAGTTGCTACATTTCAGATATACAAAGCCAATGCTCAGTTCCCCCTCCTCCCAAATACTGAGAACCTCACTACTCTCAGGGTTGAGAATATTCTCATTAAGGAGATCTCAGGCTTTTTATCAGTCAGCGATCTTTTTTCTTCTGATGCAAACACTTCATTTAGGACACTGTTCAGGTTCCATTGATATTTCCAATTTCTTTCAAACTTGTATTTTTTTGGAGTTGCATACTGGTACATTATAATGATGTAGTGCACATCATCATTATACCTTTAGAAAAAAAAAGAAAGAAAAAATTCCTGTTTTTTCTTTTGCTTTTTATCAGCATTCTTGTTCCTTCCAAAAATGATTTTTAGCTTTCTTTTTCCTGGAAAGAAGAAAATCTGTGTCTCCTGGTTTTCCCAGAATGCAGTGAGATTGATGAAAATAGGATAATTGAGAAGTTAAAAGTATCAGAATTTTTTCCCTGTAACAATAATGTCCTGTAGCTTATGACTGCAGGTGAAAAATAGGTTCTGCTGGACAAATACCTGGCTTTACATAGTTAGTTATCGTCTCCTGTTTCTGTAGCTCCCAAGAAACGGCAAGTTTCTTTTGCAGACCTTGCCACCTGTAAATTTAGGTGGTGCTACATGATGCACGGTGGTTCATCATGTTATGTTTCCCTTACATTGAAATTGTCAAATGTAAACAAACTGACAGGGAGGTTGTGTCATTCAAAAAGCGGAGAAACCGTGCTGTAGATTCCCTGCCTGTTTATGGTCATATAATACTAAAGTCAAAATACACTTTGGTGGCAAAAAATGCACCCTGAGACTCTTACTTGTTGCTGTAAGAATATGCAAATTGCAGCTGAGCTGTTTTCCTGAATGTTAATTGTGGCACTGTGGGTTATTTTGGTTTTTTGTTTGTTTGGGATAGATTAGATTAGAAACAGAAAGCTATGGCAGAAGTAATTCTTGCTGTAAGCAGAGGTTTAAACCATTACTCTGCATCCACGGGTGCTAATTCCAGTACTGAACTGAAGGTTCTTGTGCCCGGGGCTGTGCCCAAGGTATGTGGACACAGGAGAACCGATGTGCAGATGTTTCTTGTCTTAGCTCTCCTCAGCTCTGGATGTAATTCTTTGTAACAGACCATAGGAGCAGCTGCCGAAACTTCCACTCTTTGCTGATGACCTCTCTCTCCCTTCCTCGCTGCAATCTGAGCACTTCCTTACCACTTGCCTCTACCTTCCCTATTTCCTCAGTGATTAAGGAGTGTTTTGCTTCTTTCAGTTAGATAAAATTAATGTCATGAACAACACTCTGCCTTGCCTGAATACCCAGTGTCCCGTGAAGACTGCAAGTATCTGTCTAATATTTCTCCTTTCTCATAGAAATATAGGATAACTTTTGATCTAAATACCTCACAAAGTTCAGAAAACCAAAATGAAAGAGTAAAATACCACATGATTATACCATTTTATAATCTGGTTGACCTAATCTGTGCTATGGCCATCGAAACCAGAAAGTGTGAAGTAACATTAGCATATCAGTTATTTTAGCTACAGAATCATTAAAATTACTAAACGTTTGCATTCTAGCTTCTAAGAGAAAATGACTTCTCTATTATGCTATGCACATAGCGAAAAAGATATGAAATACAGATGCTAGTAAAGACTTCAAAGAATACCCCGTAGTCTGTATCTAAGATCAGAACCATACTGGGAAAAGGCAGCAGTTTCAGTGACAAAATGGGTGGTGAAAATTATTATGGCTCAATGTCTTAATAGATCTGACCTTTGGAAGCTAAATGCGTGGATGAATATATGAATATAATTCTTTGTGATTGTTTTTCAGTAGGTTTCCTAGTGATGTGTGGGCATACCTTTGAATACAAGTGATCAAGGGATTTAGACATGGAAATCCAACAAAGACTGCATTCTTCCAAAATGAGATTATTTATTGCAGAAATTCTCTATTGAGCAATATTTTCTACATAATGCTGTATTTGATAATATGAAGGGTTTTTTTAAACATTGACTCATTCAGCTATAACCTGTCTAGCACTAATATTGAACAGCTCTACTGATGTTTTAAAAAGGCAGAATGGTAGAGAATAATATATTAAAAAATATACAAGATAGTGAACAAATTAATAAGTAATTTTGTATACAAATACTGATGAAAGAATATTATAAAATCTAATATTATCAAATGCATCTATTGATTGAATTTATATATAAATATTTTCAATTAAAATATTATAGATAATTTGAAATAAATTGACCTTAGATGCTGGAAATTTTAAATATTTTAGTGAAATTTTCCAAGTCTTTCAGAACTTTCTATGATTGTTTATTGGCTAATAGATATATATCTAATCATTACTCACCTGAGACTGAATTTAAAAATCTGTATTATGGATTAGATATTCCATTAAGAGTCAAATTTTGTGAGGTATAGGAACACCTCACCTAATATGAGGTGTAATGAACTTTCATACCATAAAAATTCTACAACTGTATTACCAAAAAGAATAGAATACTCCATTTAAATGTATTATGCTACTTTATCTTTTTTCCTTAGTATTTATAAGCTGTAATACCTATTAACACTGTACTGATTGTGAGCAAAAGGAATATTACAGATAGGAATACAGAAAATTTAATAGTCTAGGTGTTAGGTCTTCTACACTCAGTCTCATTATAAGGGACTAGTAAGTGTTTCTATTGGGGGCACACTATGTGCTACAACTACTGTATTACTGCTAGAAAAGATACACCTCCCATATTGAAATAGCGTGCAAAACGTGAAGAATGAGTGGAAGCATAATCTAATGAATTCATACAAATCACCCACGTTTCGTATTAGATTACTTAAGGTGCATGAGTTTGGGTCAAGAAATAGCACTGCGTCACTTGTTCTTCAGCTCTTATTTTGTCTGTAGAGTAAATGACAACCAGAGGATGTGAAAATAGCTTTAATGATACAATCCGTCTGATGGTAAAAAATATATGGAATCTGCAGTTGACATCTGATAACAATTACCTTGAACTATCAACAAGCATGAAAATATTTTATAATAAGATTAGTTGGGAGATCTAATACTCTGCAAAACCAGGCCGTCTAAATGAAGTATTGCAGTTAGCAGTAGGTGTATAGACAAAATACAGCAACCATATTTTGAAAGGAGGGACAAGCTTTAGGACATAACTGGTGTAAATAGCTATTGCTCAATGTAAGATACTACTAGAAAGCTGTTCCTGTCAGCTTCAGAGTCCAGCTCTCATATGAAATGAGTTCCTAACACAGACCTTTCAGGTAGCATTTTTTTTTTTTAAGCAGTGCAGCATGGGTTATTTAATCTAACTATTTGATGGTATATTCTTTACTCTGGCTGTTTAACATTTGCTTTGTAGAGAAAAACACAGGAAATGTAAAGCTTATACAAAAGGCAAAGCCAAATTAAAGTTGTTTTGTTATGGCATTGCAAGTAGAACAATCTTCCCAGAAATAAGGCCATTTTGCTGATGTACGGGGGTGTCTCCAGCAGTAGTAAATGGCCTGAGTCTATGGTTAACACTGGGTTGTCTGAGGGACAGAGTGAAAGGAAAAACAGCTACTTTTTTATAGTACTGTGATTTCTGGAAACCATCCCCACATGATGTTGTTGATCCTTTATTTCTTTCTTAATATTGCCAAGTTTGAACAACTGACTGATTTTACACATTATAAGATTCAGTAATGTTACAAATCCCTGTAAAATATGAAGTCTAGTTACTGTGTCTCTGTAACTGGTATGAGGTGAAGCTTGAGAATGAAGCTGATAACCAGCTAGGTAACAGACTAGTTAGTAGGGTTCATGTAGTCCATCAGATGTTAATACACGTTTACATGAGTCATCTGTGATATTCCCAGGGAAAGGTAAACAGACTGAGGGATGCAGAAACACACCGTAGTAATTATATTTTGTAATTATTTGCAAGAGTTAAATACACTGTACTGCTATAACACATAGGCATCCACAATGAGGATAAAGTAATTAACCAGTGTGTGACAGATGTGTGATAGAAGTTGATAACCAGAGGGGAAATGCATGATATGGCTTACAAAGGACAGATCAAATGTGCATCTGAAAAGCTGAAGAAGTGGGAAGGTTTAGAGCAGAGCTCATGTTAAGGCTTGGGGTGCAAAATTCACGTGGTCAGCACTGCTAGCTACCCCGCTTGCTGGGCTGCTCTGCTGCTGGCGCAGAGACCCAGGGGGAGGGTGCCACTTCCCCTAGCCCATCGCACGTCTCTCCCTCGCCCTTTGAGAGAAGAAACACTGCAGCCAGCAGATCACTGAATCCCCATAAGAAATATCTTTGCTGGGGTGTTCACCTTACTTTCCTATAACTCTGTGTAATTGGGTATGTATGGTCTTAGTTGTCTTCAACTCTTAGCTGCAGTTAATTTTGCATTCTATTACGGGAGTTAACAGGTATGTTTTTGCAAGGGTGCTATCCAGGGAATGATAACTGGCGGAGTTTTATGCCTGTCTGTTGTTAAGAATTACCTCCTATAAGCATAGATTCCACCAAGCCAATGTGGAACATTTTGGAAGGTTCAGCCTTATTTCCAAATTAGCATTCTGGTATGGCCTGCTGGAGAGCAATGAAGTGAGATCTACTCTGTGCTAATGCCATTAAGCAGAATAATTTCCCTGGGATTTTGATGTATTACCATGTTCACCACCTATTATTGCTTGTTGCTAGCTTTCTTTTAAAACAAGAATAAACATTTTTTAATTAATCTTTCTCCCTTTGATATTGATATTAAAAGCTGTAGACAATAATTTTCCAATGAAAAAATATAAGCTTATTATACTGTATTAGACAGGTTAATATGTTTTTGCATTTTACAACAAGAAATTTTATTACTGTGGTGACATTAATGTATGTAGAGTAATGTTCTCCAAACCAGTTGTTACCAACAGATAAAGGCTGATTTGGTAATTGCTAATGTAAGGCCGGATCAAGGAGTGTTATTGCACTGAAACTGTTAGTTGCAGGAGGGATGGTCAGGATGATAATATTCTGTGACTAAAAGAGTGCATCACACTGCCCAGATTTAATATGAGAAGCTGTGGATGATGCCCTGTGCAAAGAGCTGATTTATCCATACCTTGGATGTTGAAAAAGCAGCACCTTATTAGCTAAGGTGTCTGTCAGCCTCCCTCTTATGGACCTAGCTTCTGATGTCAAATCACAGAAGATCTTGTTGCTGAAGCAAAGCTTAACGTAGTCAGAAGGAGTGGTCAAAGATAATGTTGAGGTCTCAAGCCCAATTTGCCACCCAACTCAGGGACACCAGTTGTGAAGTGCACAGGGGGATATTTCTAGGCACCGTTTCTCTGAGATGACAAACTGGACATCAATAATGTTGATCAATCGCAATATCACATTTCAGTTTTTTGGGGTCTGTTACAGACCGCTGAA
>VWZZ01008031.1:445357-469510 GCA_013399095.1 Psophia crepitans | reverse complement strand
CACACCACTACCTACAGGCCTCTAACTAGTCACTGCACTGCTTATCACAATNCACACCACTACCTACAGGCCTCTAACTAGTCACTGCACTGCTTATCACAATCTTCTGGGCTCTGCCATTCAGCCAGTTCTCTACCCACCTCACTGCCGGCTCATCCAACCCACACTTCCTAAGCTTACTAACAAAGATGTTATGACAGACAGTATCAAAAGCCTTGCTAAAGTAAAGGTATACAACATCCACTGCTCTCCCTGCATCCTTCCAGCCAGTCATGCCATCATAGAAGGCTATCACATTGGTCAGGCATGATTTTTCCTTAGTAAATCCATGCTGACCACTCCTGATAACCTTCTCCTCTACATGTTTATTGATAACCACCAGAATAAGTTGTTCCATCACCTTTCCAGGGTTGGAGGTGAGGCTGACTGGATTGTAGTTTCCTGGGTCCCCCTTCTTCCCGTTTTTGAAGACCAGACTGACACTGGCTTTGCTCCAGTCCTCAGGCACTTCTTCTGTCCTCTGGGACCTTTCCAAGATGATTGATCTTCATGTCCTTCGTATGTTGGGGGCTCCAGAGCTGAACACAATATTCTAGGTGGAGTGTCATGAGAGAGGAAAAGAGGGACAGAATCACCTCCTTCGACCTGCTGGTCATGCCTCTTTTGATGCAGCCCAGGACATAGTTGGCTTTCTGGGCTGCAAGCACATGCTGCTGGCTCATATTCAGCTTCTCATCAACCAGCACCCCCAAGTCCTTCTCACCAGGGCTCCTCTCCATCCATTCTCCAACCAGTCTGTATCTGTGCTTGGGATTGCATCTACCTATGTGCAGGACCTTGCATTTGGCCTTGTTGAAATTCATGTAGTTCTTACAGGCCGAACTCTCAAGCCTGTCAAGGTCCCTCTGGATGACATCCCTTCCCCTCAGCGTGTCAGCTGCACCACTCAGATTGGTGTTGTCAGCAAACTTGCTGAGGGTGCACTCAATTGCACTGTCCATGTCACCAGCAAAGATGTTAAACAGTGCCAGGCCCAATACAGATCCCTGAGGAACATCACTCATCACTGGTTTCCACTTGGACATTGAGCCGTTGACTGCAATGCTTTCAGTGTGACCATCAAGTCAAATCCTTATCCATCAAGTGGTCCATCCATCAAATCTGTGTCTCTTCAATTTAGAAATAAGAATGCAGTGTGGGACAGTGTCAAATGCTTTACATAAGTCCAGGTAGATGATATAATTTGCTCTTTCTTTGTCCACTGATGCAGTGACCCCATCGTAGACCCATGGATACATCTCATCAGGTCTGTCATCGTTTAGCCCCAGGCAGCAGCAGAGCACCATGCAGCCACTTGCTCACTCCCGCTGCTCAGTGGGATAGGGAGGAGAATGGGAAGGAAGAGGCACACCCTGCTGGATTGTGATAAGGACAGTTTATTGGGACAGCAAAAGGAGAGGGAAACAACAACATTAGCAACTGATAACAGAATATACAAAACTAGTGTTACACAATGAAGTTTCTCACCCACATGCTCAGAGCCGTCCCAAAGCCAGACCATCTGGGAACCACGTGTCCTGGAGCTGTACAACTCCTCCCAAACTAGGCTCCCTTCTATGCTGAGCATGATATCACGTGGTATTGAATACTCGTTTTGCCTAGTTTAGGTCACCTGTCCTGGCTGTGTCCCATCCCAGATTCTGGTGGAAGTTAACTATCCTAGCCAAACCCAGGACAAGGTCCCATGGAGTTGTGTACCTTCAGGTTCCTTAGATAGTCTCAAACTTCATCTTCTCCTACAGTGGCTAGTTCTTTACTTTTCCAGTCCTTGCCTTTGCTTCCTGTGACTTGGGCAGTGTGGCTCGAGCACTTGCCAGTTAAGACTGAGGAAAAAAAGTTGAGTACCTCAGCTTTCTCCACATCTTGGGTAACCAGGTCTCCTGTTCCCATCCAGAGGGGGCCCACATTTTCCCTATGTCAACGGTCATTGGCATAGAGGGCAACGCCCCCTCCTCATCTTCCCTGCCTGTCCTTCCTAAAAAGCCTGTATCCTTCCATTCCAATACAACACTCATAAAACCCACCCTACCACGTGTCTGTAATGAAAATAAGATCAGAGCCCTGCAGGCGTGTGCACATCTCCAGCTCCTCTTGTTCATTCCCCACGCAACAAGTGTTTGCACAGAGGTATTTAACTTTAATATTGGATATAACTTACCCATTTTGAAAAGTATATACTATGTATGGATAAATACCAATAGAATAATTTATATATCCAAATTTAGTAAAGTAAAACACTAAAGTTCTAAAACTTGTCTAAGTACTCTACATATTCACTGGAGGTAAAGTAAGTTATCTTACAAATGAGTCATACGAGCTGACTTGTGGTTAGCTTACCATAGTGATTCTATGATTCTATATGCACATATCTACATTTTTCTTATATATAAGGAGGATTTCTTGCTGCTCAGATTTCTAACTTTTGGCATTCACAAAATTTATCAATGCTCCATCAAAACAAAAAACGTGAACATTAAGCAAAATGATCAACGACAAAAAAAGTTTGTTTCAGATAAGCGTTATTTGTGTGTAAACAATTTGATATTTTAAGGTGAAATATTTTCTACCAAGATTAATATGGCACAAAATGTTCAATGTCATGTCAGCTGAATGCTCACTGTCCCTCAGTATTCTTTCCTCTCCATTGTGGGCTATTTCACTAAATACCTAATTTAATTACATGAAGCACTGGATTTAAACTCTGACAGCAAGCCTTTCAGGATGGTTTTTAGATTCAAAGGAATAATAAGGTTTCAGAAGGCTCCTCTTAACAATGAACCTGATTATATTTTACATAAATCTTCACTCTGCATTCACCACTACTCCTGTATCTAGATGTTTTCTACACACAGATTTTCCATATCTGTGTTTTCTGTCATTCACCTTCATCTTCTCAGCTTATTTTCTTTTCAATTCACATTCTGCTTCATCTTTGATACCTTGTTCTCACCTTCTCACCAGAATATTCTTCCAATATTAATCAACACCTTTAATTAATCAACATTATTATTATTCTGGGAGGAGGTCTTGAATTTATGGTTGACAGTACATGGTAATGATGCTGAAGTATTTAAAAGGGCTGAAGATATGCCTTCTAATCATATTCCTCTAGAATCCTCTACTTTTTTTTTAATTTCTTACCTTTACAAATCAGAACTACTGCTACTTCAATGAATATCACTGACTTTAATTATTTTTTTTTGCTAGATTTTGTTTATTGTATAATAAAAACATTAGAATACTTCCCTACATTTGTTTTTACTCATGATTTTCTGTCTGTTTGCTTTAAATATTAATGCAATAGAACTTGATCATCATCAATCATTGAAAAATTCAGACAGAAATGAATGTGGGCTGTCAGTAAATAGTCGAAATTCATCTATCCTGGATTTAGACATCGAATCTAAGATGTTTATGTAGGTTCCAGTTAAAGGCAACACACAAAGATTAATATCTTCAAGGAGTGTTAATTTTCCTACCACCATTGCCTGGATTTTCTGGAGTGCACTGTCCCTCTGGTCACCCCAGTATTGATTACTGTGTTTCCTTTCTAAGATCAATATTTTTAATCCTCAGCAATATGTTTCCTTCTTAACTTCCTCTCACTTTGAGAAATAAATAGCTTACATTTCTTTGCTTTGACCTTGTAAATATGTTTATGTACTATGCATATATAGGTTAAAAAATATAACCCAAAAATGAGTATTGAAAGAAAGCAGGGTTTTTTCCCCCCTTGCAGGTTTTTACATTTCAATTAGATCAATTTCCTGACTCTCTAAACCACCTTCTGGTGAGATCCATATCACTCTGCCAACATAAAGAACTATTACTGCAAGATTATTATGATCCATTAATGAGTCAATAAAGCAAAATAATATCAACAGAATATAAAAATATTTTTTCATATATAACTATCAAAACACTATATTAGAGTTTCCAAATCTAACCAATCTATTTACAGATAAAATAGTGCAAACAATTTTTAGTCTAGGCAGTATGTAGAGATTCAGAAACACAGTTACTTTAAATAGGCCAGCAGATGTGAACATCAATCAATGCCTAGGAATGAATGCAGGATGAAGCAAGTCCAGTTCTTATGTATTATCCTTGCCAGCAAAAATAATGCTTCCTAAACCTCTATGCAATAAACTAGGTTTTTTTGTAAGACATAGATTTTCTGGAAAACTGTCTCTTCTCAGATAAGTTGTGGTTGTTTGGGGTTTTTTTTGTGTTAAGTTCTTACATTTGAAGATAACCCTTTAGTCACAGCCAAACACACAGCATCCAAAATACTATTTTTTAAGAGAATTAATAAATTATTGTCTTTTTTGAAAAGAGTTACTCCCCCATCTCACAGAGGATTGTGATTTGGCAAGATTTTCTGGCTTCCCATCACTGCCTGGCAACTTCTTACTATTCAGATGAATACTAACTGCACAGTTGAAATCACTCAAATTTCTCGAGGATTCCAGGTTTCCAACAACTGGAAAGAAGGGAAGACAAAAATAACACAAGACAAGTAAGAAGCAAAGGGAATCACACTATATCTGATCTTCTTATTAATTAAGAAGTGTTTGACTGAAAGATTGGTCTCAGCACATGGGGACCAGCTGAATGGTCAGTAACATGATGCGACAGAATACAGGGAAGAATCCTCCAGTCACTCACCACAAGAAGTAATGCAAAGTTGTTCCATTTCTCTTGACATAGATCAAAAATTAATTAATAAATCATGAGGCAAAATATTACACTCTACCAGTAGCATATAACTACTGTGAGTGAGAAGGATCAAAAGCTATTGTGACTGCATATTAATTTCAAGATTTGCTAGTTTCCAGGTTAGACTAGAATAAAGAAGGTGAAATCATGTCAGCTATGAAAAGGGATCTGTTTCCTTTACATATTTGTTATCATTAGGCAGCTGCTATATTAACTACGTAACAGCATAAATTAAAGGTAAATAGGCGTGCAAGCTCAATGTTTTTAACATTTCTACTGCTAGTCTGTAGAATGCAACACCACATACAAAATTTACTCAAAATACAGGAAAAGAGTTTGAGACATTGAGCAAAGGCCACGTAGTCATAAGGACTCTATAAGAACACGACTTTATGACAGTTATTCATGTTGCTGTTAAGTTATATGGACTGTAGTGATCTCCTCTGGAAGACCAGCTGTGTTGTGTCGCGCATGTTCTTTGCAGGATAAACTTCACCAGACAATCATAATGAGAAGATGTATACACAGCTTCCATTTGGAACAGGCAATTATCCAACCTATGTGTCCCTGTTTTTATCTAAAAGTGCAGCAACTTCTCCTATGAACTAAAAATGAACTTCAAAGAAAATCCTCTAAGGGCTCAAAAGACCAAAATGTCAGGTAAGCTTTCCATGGGTGAGATATGCACAGTGTGATGCACTCTGGCTGAAGGTCCAATCAATGCTGGAAAACTCGGGTTTCCCAGTATTTGCATGGACTGCAATACTATCTATATTATTCGCTTTTTCCTTACAGTGTTAGCTCTGATACATTACATTTAAAGTGATACTTCATGGAGTATCAATGCCTTTCTTACTGGGATCAGAACAAACCAGCATCTCCTTGTGCAAATCCGATTTGTATATGTTTGTATATAGTATGTACACTGTAAACCAAATAATATATGACAAATACCATATACTGTATACTACATATGTATGTATGTGTGTGTGTGCATTTTCTGAGGAAAGAACCTTTAAAACTATCAACAGTTGCATTTCTGTGTACATATATTAATCATATATTAGAAATATATATTAGGCTGCACTGACAGCTCTGAAATGCTTTTTAAACTGAACTATTGTTTAAACCGAACTACTTGGTTAAACAATATTTTTTTTTTTTTAAATATAACACACTTTCCCTTTTGGAAAAGATGAGATATGCATTATGACTGAAAGCTCTGTGGTGCATGCTGCTGATGAATTGTGTCTGGTCTATATAGGAGGATAGAAACACAAGGCAGACATAAAAAATCCTAGATCGGTACAGCTGTGTCATACCAAATTGTTTGGGTTTTTTTAATTAGTATTTTCTCTTCAAGTTGGAAGTTGATCTTTTGGTAGAAAATAGGAATAAAAAATAAAAACTTAGAAGAAAAGATCTTTTATCTTTCACAAAGTACCTTCAAAACTCTAATTAGACAGACCTTATGTGTATAATGATACTGCAACCTCTGTAAACTGAGTTTCACTGTAAATACCTAGGGGAGAAGAAAATGCAAAACAAGATATCAAGATCCTGAAAAAAAAAAAAGGAACATCTAACCTCTGTCTTTATGAAAAGAGTACAAAAAAATAAAAACCCAACTTATTAAACAATAAGTTTTAGTATACTTATGAACATTTTATAAGCATTGCACGTTTTTTAGAAAGAGTGAAACCGAGTCTGCATTGTTTAGTATATGGAATGAAACCCCAAGCACATACAGATCTTGCAGTAAGCTTTGTTGCACATACAAACGCAGTCTGCAGTACATAGATGTCCATGGCTGCAGTTCTGTAATATTGGACATGTTTAACAGTTTTATAGATGATGTAGCTGCTGTCAGCACAGATACCATTATAAATCTCATTTAGCAGCAGCTCTAACCTGTCAGCAAGAAGGGATCATACAGACCAAAAAGATGTTCTGCAAGCTTATTTTCATACAAAGCAAAAACCACTGGGGCAAAAAAATTGAACTGGTCAGTCAGCAATAGTCCCTCAAAGAGCATCAGATTTTTACCTCTTTTCCTTCCCCAGGATAATGGAGTTTCCTGCTTCTTTCCTTATGTGTTCCCAGCCTCAGGCATTATAAGGTTCTGCACCATATTGACGGTGTGAAATTAAAGTGGGTGATGAGACACAATGGCTGTGAAAATGACAAGCATGCTGCCAGAGGGACTTTACTGAAAAAGGGCTGCAGGTTAGGCGTTATCCCGGCCTGTGTGGGTTGTTCTGAAGGTGTCCTTAGGACTGTAAGAGCAGTGACCAAAGTCAGCTCTAGAAGTCTGAGATAGGAATATAAACAGAGTGCTGTAGTTTGGGGTGTGAACTTGCATGGAGCTGATTGAATAGTGCTGCTGAGATGTACTCAGGGATCAGAAAAGAGGGATCAGAACCTTCCTCTTCTGATATATTTACCGATTATTAAAAAAAAAAGAGGGAAAGAAAACATATTAAGCACATTTCTGCATATAATAAACACTAATCACACCGTAAGTATGGAAAATCAGTCTTGTCCATATATGTTCTGAAAATGTGCTTCTCCAGCAGTATTTCAAATTAAAATGGCTGCCGTTGGAGAAAAATTACAAGCCCTAACACCCACTCAGATCACAGATGAGGGTACAAAACTAGTGGTTTATTGCTCAGATCACATTTCACATTTATCTATATTTGATATGTTTTAAATTATTAAAACACAACAGAACTCATGCTCTGAGGGAGAAACCATGCTCATGTGTTCATAATGAGTATATTTGTTTACAATTTATAAAAGTGCGAAAAAAGACTAGGTTTCGCTTCCACAAATAAAGAACATAGCCTAGCATGGGAAATGCCTACATTAAAGAATTTGCAAAACAATATTATCCAGTTATTATATTAAAATATATGTTGAAACTACTTATTACAATATTTGTATTAAAATTAATGAACAATCTGATTTTGTAACTTCTGAATCTTATTTTGTACAGGTTTTAATTACTGAGGTATTATGTGCTGAATACTACTTCAGATGTGATACTGTAATAGCACATTTTTCAAGAATGGGCAGAAAATTACAAAGCCAGTAGTAATTCTTGAGGAAGATCCTTCATTATTTCATCTCTATTAGAGGGAAAATTAAAGGAATTGAAATGATTAGTAATTTGCTTGATAATATCTAATTACTTTTTAAAATAGGATTAGCAAATACCATTCATCATACCAATCTTGAGTCAGTGTGCCAAACACAACCCTGGCTCCTCGTTAATCTGATCAGGTATTCTTTACCTGGCACAAAAGCACTTAACTTTCCTTTTAAGATGGCATAAATGCAGCCCTAAATATCTTGATCACACTTCTATTTTCATAGATACCTGAATGAATTTTTATTCCTTTTGAAAAACAGACAGTAAAAAAAATCAGAATTAATTACTCTGACACTGCAGAAAGGTATGGCAGCTAAGGTAAACAGAGTGGGAGTTTATTTGCTTTCTAATCTCATTGTTTGGTAACTGAATGGCTCTTTGCTCTGATAAATATAGATTATAGCATAGATAAAGGATTTATGTGAGATTCTGCCAGGCTATCACCACCTCTGCCACTGCTGTGGTGATATGGTTGCTCCCCTCTTCCTTTCTTTTTTTCCTTCTTAATTTTTCTCCATAAATTTCAGAGGCTTTTTCAGAAGTTTTATGATCACATGGATCTCATTTGGCAGACTTGAAACACCATATCAGCCAATTCCACTGTTGTTTATTTTTGTGTTCTTAAAATGTAAATACCTTTCTCAAGGTAACTTTGCAGTTCTGGTAGCTCAACAGACAAAAAAATTATGTGTTTGGGTGTTTGTCTTGTTTGTTTTTCTTTCCACCAGACTGAAACTGGCCTACTTATTGTTTGTTTGGTTTGTTTTGTTGTTGTTTTTAATGGTAGGAAATATAAACCTTGATCATAACCAGTAGTACTCCAGATCAGTGGTCTCCAAATTATTTTGATGATCCATCTCTATCAGTAAAAATTTTTTGAGTGCACCCATCCAATGTATGTATATTTATTTATCAGTTTTACATGCTCTATGTACTACTGAAGTTCTAATATTTTCTTTCTAAACCCCAATAAACCAGGCTGTGCACCCTTGACTAAATCCCAGTTTGGAGACCACTAGTCTAGATGAAGGTAAGGAAGGGAACGAAATTTCTTCTTCTGTGAATTTAGCTTGACATTTTTTCCAGGATCAGGAAAAAAACACCACAAAACGAAACAAAAATCCAAACTTGCTAATGGTTTTACAATAACTCTAAATGTTCTATTTTACAATTTTATTATTTCCTTCTGCAAGAAGTTGGTGAAATCCATTTCACGTAATTAAGTCTTTCAGTTCTGTGTGAGATGATAGTCAGCATAAACATCTTTGAAAAGTTTTCCAATCAAAGTAATATAATAGATTGCATCAATTTAATCTTGAAAAGACACATTTACTGTAGTCTCTCTATCACATTCCCATAGCACAGGCTTCATTGACAAACATCTATTCTGCAGAAAACAGTCTTCATACCTTACATCTAGAAACATGATTGCTTTTCTTTCTTATACACAAAGCATTTGACATATTTCAGATCTTCTGGAAAGTAATTTTTAAGTTAAAATGATTTCCTGAATTGGCATCCTTGCTAATAATGGCCCTATACTCTTCTGAGATTGTTGAGAATTCATTGCTGCAGTTGTGTCAGCCTCTGTTCCTCAAACTCCTTGCGATTACAACAGAATAGATGACTATTGTTATATCTGTTCATCTTTTGTAGGGACAGATTTACTGATTGAGGTAACATTTTCAGTGTATGTAGTTTTGGCCAGAACTATGGATCTAATAACCAGGAGAGGAAAATTGTCACTATACGGTAAACAGCTAAAATAAAGTCTTAGGTAAATTTAACAAAGAATATTTAGGAGATGAAACTACAAATAATTAATTGCTCATTAATTTCTATGTCTCAAATCTTTAATATATTACATGAATATTACAGTAGTGACTTCTTATACGTATTTAGTTAGATAATCACCAGTCTGTTCTTCATGAGATTATGTGCAATTCAGAATCTCAAAATATTTCGTAGGCGTATTACTGTTAATGGATATTTTATCACGACCTTGGCCTGTAACATATTAGGCTTCAAAAAGTCATTTCAGACTATCAAGTAAAAGTCAATACTAGTACTAAAATATTTTAGAATATCAGCTATTTTAAAGGAGGTAACTGTTTCTGAATGTATTTGGCAAACACTAAACAAATGCATGTTAATCTACATAAATACTATCAAAGGTAAAAAAAGAAATACCCATTCATCATATTTTAAAATAAATTTCTTTTGTATGTATCCTGGTTTTAGCTAGGGTAGAACTGATTTTCACAAGAAGCCAGGACAGGACATGTCCAGGACGGGTGACCCAAACTAGCCAAAGGGGTATTCCCTACTGTATGACATCATGATCAGCATAAAAAAAGGGCTAGTTAGGGAAGGACTGCACAGCTCCAGGACTTTATGAGCGTGTGGTCACATACGATTGTCAGGTAAGCAAATTGCATTATGTATCACTGGCTTTGTATATTCTTAGTACTGTTAGTATTTTCCTCTCCCTTTGCCATGCCAGTAAACTGTCCTTATCCCAACCCATGAGTTTTACCTTAGTCTTTCCCACTCTCCTCCACATCCCACCAGGGGAAGGGGAGCAAGTGGCCACGTGGTGCTTAGCTGCTGGCTGGGGCTGAACCACAACAGTATGTTTCCTTGACAATTTTTTTTTAAAATTTTCATCTTCATCCAAGCTCTCTTTCTGTAGGATTGATCAGTATTGTGAACCTTCATATTATATTAACGTTCTTAAGAATGTACATGACCTTAAAATGTCCCACAGAATGTGTGTCTGTTCAAGAGTGACTTTTACTTCAAATTCCACTCTACTCATAGCAAAGCATCCTCTTTAAAAATTTTCCCTACAATTAAGTTACTTTCTTGTTAAACTCAAATTCAACCAGAAATGAGAACATTGTATCACCAGACTGTTGTTTTCATTAATATTAATACTAATTTAAATATATATTATACATTTATAAATTTAAGTATTAATTAGCAAAATTATGAATTTATAAAATCTTTATTTTCATACATAATGCAATGAAATGTAATATAATGTACTATAACACAATAAATACTATGTAATATAATCTAATCAATATAATGTAAAATAAATTAAAACTTTGAGAATTGTAAGGGTATCATCATAATTCTGGGTCTTCTCCATTTTTCAAACAGCAGGTTGGAGATATATTCCCAGAAAGTACTATATCTATGAGAGAGTAAGTTTACATAAATACTAAAGCAATCTGACAAAGAAAGCGATAAAAACGTCCACGTCTTGTTTATTTTTAAAAATAATTTAAGGACAGAGTGTGGATGCAATCAGAATGGCTTTAACCATAAGCATTACTACTTCTAGATAAGGCACTGTTCAGTATTACTGAAGATGAGAGGAATAGCCTTCAAGGAACAGAAAGATGACAAGAAAAAGGTAAGAAAGTGAACTGTAATACTGTGCTTTACAGAGTTTCTCTGAATTGCATTCCATTATTCTATAGGGAAAGAACAACATTAGAGGTTTATCAATTCATTGGAAAGGAATTAATACTCAACAAAAACCCCACAAAACCAGACAAACTGGTGTGAAAGACTTTACTCTTGTGCAAAATAAGTAAATGTCATATCAGACTGAAACAGAAAAAAACATTTCTAGACTCATTAAATGATTGTTTCTCGGAACAACTGCCAAGGGAATCAAAAGACACTTTAGGTGTTTTCCAAGTACTGTGAGAAATCTGATATAAAAATCTATAACTACAATATAACAACCACACTACTAGTGACCACAATGTACTCAAATTCCCTACCCTTGTCACTGGAAGAAAATCATATGGATTATTCACTGTAACATTTACCTTTAAAAAGACAAAATACACAAAAATAATAATAAAAAAAGATAAATAGAAAAGCACTTACAAAAGTATAAAATTCTTGCAGACTCAGTAGAGAGTGTTTAAAGACAATACGTTAAAGGTTCAGATTAAATGTATACTATCAGTTAGACAAATCCTAAAATAAGAAATGGGCAGAATGAAAATGTCTATTAGAAACAAATGACATCCTTAAAGTGCAGGCATCGTGTTCAAATGGGAGCGTAGAGAAGACCATAAATTTTCAGACATTAAATGTAATGCTTCAAAAAGAAGGCCAAAAAGATTCAAGGCAGTAACTTTTGAAGTGCAAAAACCCACAATAAAACTCAGCATAGCCAGTGAACACAGGGAAGAATAGGTGTAGATGAAGTGTGGATCACATGCCAAATAACTGCTTGGAGAATTCAAGGCCATAGGAAGAAAAAAAAAAAAAAAGCATTACTGCTTTGATGTTTATTGCAGGCAAGTATGAATGAGTTTGCACCTGAAACCTATTATTGAGATGGAAAATATCTGATGATCAGATTCTCGAATTAATTTTAGTAGGAGGTGGGTTAGATTCAGTAGAGTATCAAAGAACTGGGACAAGATTACATTTAAAAAAAAAAAGTTGTAGAAATTGAATATGAAACTTTTAAAGCTACCTGTAACATGTAGCTTTTGCTTAAATCCATTCTGGTGACAGAAACACCTTAGAAAGTAGGGCTAAAATCTTTACACTCACCTTTGGAACTACAGACCTGCAAATTTGAGTTTCATAACAGATAAACTGAAATAACAGAAGTAAAGAACAAAATAAATAGACACATAGGTTAATATACATTTGGCATCTATGTTTTTACAGCAGATATTCATGCTTCTGAAATGCATTCAATACCTGAATCATTTGGACAGGTAGTTTATAAAATACACTTTGCTTTTTGAATATGCACTGATATGACTCCACCACAAACGACTTTGGAAAGTACTTCACCATTGCCTAGTAAAGATACTAAATTTTTCCATAAAACAAGTACTGTTGTGACTTAATAATGGGTTAGGAGATAGAAAATAAGATATAATGCTTCTCCTCATAATGAGAGAAGCATATACATTTGAATTTCTTGAGGGGGGAAGGTATAATGAGGTCATAAAATTTAAAAATTTTGGGTAATCAAACCCAAATGTAATCCTGAAAAATTTTAGAAAAATGGTACAATTCTAAGTCATTCTGAAATAAAAGAGCAGGTAAAATTCATTTTCAGAAAGAGAAAAAAATTACTTTTGAAACCCAGAGTGCTAAATCAAACTTACAAGTTATTGCAGTACTGCATACGCTGTTCACTATATCTTACAGTAAAGACAGAACAGTAAAAACTGTAAGGAAGAGTAGTAAGAATTATTGAAAACATGGAATGGTTTACCGATCCTGGGAAAGAAATGCCTGAGGGACATATGATAGACATCTAAAAGACCTTGAAAGATGTTGAGAAGAAAGATTTATTATCTACAATTTCCCATCACAGAAGAATTGAAAAGCATTAAGTGGAAAGGGTAGGAATTATGTCCCTTTATGTTGTTTTGACTTTTTTCTGTATATTAGTTGGAGGTTTTTACTGGGAGTTTTGACTGTGATTTCCTTTCTTCTGAAGCATACTTACTTCCTTTGCAGGCCTTGTCTAGAGTACAGTAAAGAGAATGTGGATGTCAGAGAATCCAAGGGGTGGGGTTTGTTAGTTTTTGAGATGTGAGGAGGACATAAGAAGGAAATTGCCTGCTTGTTGTTTTGCAAATAATTGTTAAGACACAGGCTGGAGCGACAGGGAAGCCTTGTAAGAATTGTGGAAGAAATGACTAGCTCAGAGGATGGAAACTTGATAATGGTTAGGAAGCAGAGGCTGGAGCATTGGACAGCCTTCAGGGAATGATTGTCTGGGAACATGGATTAGTGGCTCCAGGGAACAGAGCATTTCTGCCTGGCATCTTGTAGATTAGCCCTCCTGAGTATCCTGGAGACCCTCTTTCATCATAGCTTTCATGGTCCCTCTCTTTTCCTTCTTCTCTTATCTCCAAAACAGTGGCTTAGCACTGAGGTGCCACAGAAGGCCCATCAGGATGACATATGCTCTGCCTCTTGCTTGCCCCTGTTCATTAAGGATACCTGTAGAAAAGCAAGAAACTTGTTAGCCCTTGAGTCTTTATGAAGACATAATGTGCTGTTGTCACCAAAAGCCAGCCGTCTTTTCAGTACTCTGCAGGTTTCAAGGAACAGGGGGTATTTTTGTAGGTTAGTGGGGATGTGCACCAATGGGTAGTGGATAAAAGATAGCAGGAACAGTCTGTAGGTTTTGTATGTCAGTGTTTGAATCCAATTCATATTGCGCTTTTGCCACCTGCATTAAGAAAATGCTCTGAATTTTTCTAATAAAAAGGTTCCACAAAGCATGAGGTATTAACCTACTAAGAACTCCACTGAGTACAAAGTATCCGCCTGTCTCCATCATTACCTCATTACCTCTTCCGCTATTTCTGCCATATCTACCACTATCTCTGTCTCTTACTTTTGTCTGTATTCTGTCTGCTAAACTCAGGGAGGGATGTGGTTTTACATCCTAAATGCTGTCCTCCTAGACACCCCTGCTCTCTAAATCCAAAGTGACTCCACAGTCCCATTTGGGATCTCCAAAGAGTGAAAAGTCATAAGAAATCCCCTAAACATGAGGGTGCACACAACATTGGTGTCTTTCTTTTATGTGGATATCACTTCAACATGCTGCAGGAACTCTAGCTGGCAACTTTTGTGCCCTGGAGACACTTGTGATCATGCATTCCACACAGCAACTCAGAACATAATGTTTTAATTAGACACTGAAGTGCCTGGAGAACTTTGAGAATCGAAGTGTTGGTTGAATTGCTCCAAAAAGAATCCAGTTCATACCTGGCAAAACCACTCCGAGGACTGAGCAAACATGCAGTAAGTGAAAAGAATCAGGATACACTTCAAAACTTTACTGATACTTCAAACCAAATTATGAGTGAGAAAACAAACAGATGGGATCATCCCTTAATGTTCAACCAAGGACAAAAGTAGTTTGGAGAAAAACTCATGGATCTGTTATATTTTGGCTACTTTCTAACAGAAACCAAACCCCTACTTTTAAATTAACAGAAGCTTGCCTCTGAATCCACTTTCATCCACAGAGAATCCTGAAGATGGTTTGTATTGCTGATAAACTGTGAAGAGGTGGGTGTCCTTAAGCCCACTCTGTGCCTACTGTGATTAAAAACTTACGTGAAATCTGGGATGCTTTTTGGATTGGTCCAGGAAAAAAATACTGCAATAAACTGTCAGTGAAAACACTTTATTTCTGACACACCTTTAAGGAATCTGAGAACCTTACTTCAGCACTCTTTCGATCATGACAGCACCTAATCCCTAATGGAAGAGAGGTTTAATAAGATGCGAAACCAGTAAGAAGAGCAGTAGAAAATGCTTTTAGTTTTAGTTTCTTAAAAAAAAATTAATAATAATGTTGCCTGTGCTTATCCTTTTAATATGCTTTGAATTTTATATTCATCAGAATGTCAAGGAAAGTGATTCACTAGTGGGAAACTGTAAAATAGTGAGCTAGCTATCCCAGTTTTCAGAAGTTTGAGCAAAATAATGTCTAATGTATTCCATCAAATAATACCAAGAAGGGTTGAGGCTGCCTACTAGTAGATATAAAATAGTACTTTAATCCACCAGAAGTAGCAGCAGACAAGTAATGCTAACATTGAGATAGTTTGCTACTGTATAGAATTTAATAACAGAAAGCTTACTCTGTATTTTCTTTTCATACAGCTCATTACCTTTATTTCAGCATAAACAAGTGTTCATGGGTAGAAAAAGAAACATTTTTCTCCAGTTCTAATTGTGACTGATTGTTAAAAAAAAATCCTAAACTTTTGAAGTCAATCTCATGTATGCCATAACTAGCTTGTGTCAAAAACAAAATTTCCCTCTTATGCATACTTGTCAAGAAAATCTTTCAGAAGAATGAGAGGATACGTCTGGTACATTTCTGAATGCAATTATTTTGTAAAGACAATATGACTGCCTCCCTCCTCACCTCCAAGGAAAAAAAAAAAAAAAAGACCAAAAAGCACCAAACCCAAAAAACTCCAGAAGGCGGGAAGGCAGGCGGGAAGGAAGGCAGGAAGGAAGGCAGGAAGGAAGGAAGGAAACACACACGAGTGCTTTTCTTTTTTAAAAAAATATATAAGTGAGTATTATAATAGATAGTACTGTTCCAACAGACTTTTCATGGCAAATTTAGGACTTTGTCTCAGTAAGTAAAAGTGAAAGCCCCACAGGTAAGAACAGTAAGGGAAGGAAACTAATGTCAGAAGACTACCTTGGTGACATCCATTTTACCTAATTTTAGATAACTACAACTGTAGATACCTACATTTCATCAAATGCAATCTAATCCCTATATCAGTTTACATGAAAATATATACAGATCATCAGTGTAAAACTAAGAAGTTAAATGAAAAATTATGTATCCCTTCTCATGGGCAATTCTGTACCTCTTCCACACAAGATGTCTATGGGAAAGTTGGTAATTTAAAAAAAAAAAGACCTACATTGAAACTGAGCATTTGCTAGGAGGACAAGTTTCACACAGTAATAAAAAGGTGAAGTGAAACCTAATATTGATGAAAATAGATTAAAAGATATAAGTAAGTGGATGAAGTAAATGAATACATGGATGGAAAAAATACTCGCAAAAGGCAAAATGAAGCTATGCTTATTAAAAAAGATAAAATCAGTAATTAGTTAAAAACACACGCTAATCAAAGTGATATTTAATAGAAACTTCTAAGCTGCAAGAAGAAAATAATGGTAAAAATACTAGTCAGATTTCTGCTTGACAGCATTAAATGTAGGAGAATAGACAGGACACACATGCTAAAGAAAGCACTGCTCCAGCTTTTGAGTATAAACAGTGAAATGGCTATCAGTAGATGCAGATAATGTAAATACATTCAAAATTTAAGTAGATGTTGTATATCAAATCTTCTGGATTTCATCAAAGACATACTTGTAAAAGAAAAAAAAATATTTCAACTCGTAAGTTGACTTTTTTATAATGGTTGTTATAACTTAATTGTGAAATATTGGGGGGAAAAAAGTCTGAATGGATTTGAGATAATAAATAAATAAATATGTTAAGGGTGAGTGTCGGGAAGATGGAGCCAGGCTCTTCTCAGCCTCACTAAGCGATAGAACAAGGGGCAACGGGTGCAAATTGGAGCACAGGAGGTTCCGAGTTAATGTAAGGAAAAACTTTTTCACTGTGAGAGTGACAGAGCCCTGGAACAGGCTGCCCAGAGAGGTTGTGGAGTCTCCTTCTCTGGAGACATTCAAACCCCGACTGGATGTGTTCCTGAGTGATGTGCTCTAGGTGGCCCTACCTTGGCGGGGGAGGTTGGACTAGATGATCTTTCGAGGTCCCTTCCAACCCTTGTGATTCTGTGAGATACATTAAGGAATACTAGCAGAGTATAATCACCACGTGAAACAATCTATCACCCTGGAAAAATATCACCCTTTGTGAGGAGCAGCAAAGGCCTTGGCTCTGTGTAAGCATCGCTCAGCAACAGCAAAAACATCTCTGCACTATCAGTGCTGCTTCCAGCACAAATCCAAAACACAGCCCCGTACTGGCTGCTGTGAAGAAAATTAACTCTCTCTCAGCCGAAACCACGACATTAGGTATTCTCTGAATTGTTTATGTATCTCCTTCTTTTATGTCTCCGTGGAAAATTTTATGTGCCTCACTAGAAGACATTAAAATGGAATTGCAGGTACCCATGCCTAAGACACAGTCCTGAAAACAGCTATAAGAATGTACACTCATTACCTAGTCTCAAAATTGAGATATTCTGAAGACACCTAGGGTTTTGTTTTTTATGTTTTTCAGGCATCTAAATCTTTTACTTGAAATACTAAAGAGCGAAGAATTCTGGTAAAAGAGTCAAGCCTCAAATGTGTTTAAAAATGAGACATTTATTTCAGGACATTATGCTTTTAAGCTGTTAGGCAGTCTCAGAACGTGCTTAACAAACAGAGCTTTGGACAAAATACTGCTGCATTTAAATGTAATTTCTTTTTATCTTCTCACTGAGGAATCAGAGTACTCATCTGAAAGTACATAGATGTTTGATGCCTACTTCTGCTTGAGTGGGAAATATTGGATCCAAGAATTTCCTTAGATCCAGCTGTCTTTTTGTACAGTGTACTGTGGAAATCCGAAACAAAGGTGCACCATTGTCTTTATGCACTCTGTGTGTAGATTAGAAACGTGAACTGTGATTTCATCTTTCCGTTATAGGATAACTGTATAAAATAAGCCCACCATGTTTGTACCTGCAGCACTCAGTCTGTGGATCTAGGCCTTCCTGTCTCAAAATTAATGCATGTAGCATATTGTATTGCTTAATTTCATATAACTTTTCACATCGAGCACTTAAGTTTAAACTAGTTATCCAGATTCCCATTATATTTAAAGGGAGAAAAGAGGTCCATGAGGAAGGTAAATTATCTAATACTTTTGAAGGACAAATTGCCCCATGGTGATGCCTGTTTCCTTCCATAAATTACGAAAGAAACCTGGATGAATACTAAGACAGCAAATTATTAGAACTTTTAGGGTAGCAATAGGAATCCTACATCTTTTATTCAAAAATAAATATATACCAGTGATAAGCTTTTTGAAAATTTATCATTAATTAATATGTGAAATTGCTGTGGTTTAACTCCAGCAGGTAGCTAAACTCCACACAACCACTTGTTTACTCTCCCCTGGTGAGATGTGGAAGAGAATTGGAAGGGCTTCAGGGGTATCTTTGCTCCAGGACCTGGAGCACCTCCTCCCCATTCTTCTTCTCTGACCTGGGTGTTCACAGGGCTGCTTCTAACACTTTTTTTTTCTTCGTACCTCACTGCTTGTGCGATATTTTGTCCATTCCTAATTATATTTTCCCAGCCATACAGGTGGCTGCTGGGCTCAGCTGTTCCCTGCAATGGTTCTGTTGGAGCTGACTGGAACTGACTGTGTCCAGCACAGGGCAGCCCTGCCGTCTCCCCGCAGAGGCCATTCTGCAGCCCACTCACCACACTTACACCCAATACAACTGTGCTTCTGTGCACTCAAATAAGTACATTAGTTTTAAGAGGAAAGAGAGCAAGAACAGAGGCTCAGTGTAAGTTTGTCATTCTGACCAGAGGAGCTGTTTTCTCAGGGAGAGGTAATTTGCAATCTGTAGAGTAAGTAAGAGCACCACAGACACGGCAGTATCTGACAGCTTACAGTTGTAGACAGCACTGTGAGAGATTGTGATTTCTGGTAAAGAACAGAATGAAGTTTCCAATCAGTACTTTCCCACTCTTTCAATCCATTAAATAGAATTGGCAGAAGAAAAGCAAGAGATGGTGCAAAACAGTAGAAAACCCCCTTGAGACACTGAAAACAACTTTCAAGTAATTTCCTTCACACAATGAAAATGTTTTTGCTTCCTCAGAATTTGCATAAAGTGGATGATGAATTTTTGAAGTTATTAATTTCTCTGAGTGGTACCTTACTCTCATATCCTCTGTAATAGCTGCTAATCAAAACAGTATGCAAAAAGCAACCATGCAGAAAAATAGTAGGTATAGCAAATATTCTTTGCAAACAACAAGCCTAAGATGATATGAACAGGAAAAAAGCAGAACAATTGAAAACAGGCCAAATAATAGATATGTACTAAATAAACAAGCAGTGATGTGAAAGCAGATGTTATGGTTTAGGATGTTTTGGTCATCTGTCGAAAGCAGAGTGAGAATGAAAAAAGGAACGTTTCCATAATTTTCTTACCCAATCTTCTTTTCTTTGCAGCTTAACTGATATCTGAGATGTAAATGAAAAAAAAAATTAGACTTTTATTTTGAAAAAATCTTTATAAAAATAATAATATTATCAACCTGCTAATAGATTATATTTCAAAATTCAACATATGTATGGCAATATCGTTCCTCTCAAAATACTTCTTAAAACCTATGATGATCACTTTTGACTCAAGCATTTATCAGCATTTTCAAAACAAAGATCTTGATCCTCAAATAACTGATTTTGTTTTAAAAAACATTGATTTAAATGGCTTAAAATTAATTTAACATATATTGTATTTTACATTCATTTAGTATTTTAATTCATCACATCTATAACAGATGATAACGTTCAATAAAACTTACTTTTCTTCTAAGTTCTTACACCTCATTACAGTATGAACTAGAGGGGTCAAGAGGCTTATTTTTTTAGAAGAAACAAGGAAAAATAAGAATAAGAAAGAAATTTCACCAGTGTAATTTCTTCGCATCAGAACACTACAAGTGTATGAGTAAATTATCTCTGCTGTTTATTCTTAGAGTGTCATTAGGCTAAAAATTTTCCATTTCTCTAAATTATATCACATATTCTTCCTTTTTCCTGCCTTGTTAATCTGGATTCTTGATCTCTCTTCATCTTTCCTCATCTGATATCTATTCTTTTTTTTCCCCCTCAAGATCCTAATACATTTTACTGAGCAACTTGGCTTCTGGATTTTTGGCACAACCTGTGCTTGATCTGAGTTCACTACCCCATGCTGACCTTTGCATTTAGAATAAGAGTGATGTGGATTCTCAGGCAAGAGAAAGCTTTAGATGCAGATATCAAATCTTTGGTTTCTATTATGCCAAAGTCCTTGTATAAATTAGGTGGCTAACCTCCAGTATTACAGACAGGTGGAGATTTAGTTAAGGCAATCAGTGGAGTTTACTATAGGATTTAGCACTCACTCTGAATCACACACATACATGAATTCAAGCTGAATAGCCCTTTAGACTCCATTAATTGTATTGTCTAAGGTGAAACCATTTAGTGACACAAGCATAGGCATTTAGTGCAACGGGAGATCAACGACTTTCTGAGACATCTGTGTGACGTTGACAGATACGGCACAGGATCTGAGAGACCTGTGCCAATTCTGGAACAGCACCTGGAAGCTGAGCAAGATATAATAAGGCATTACAAATGGCACAAAACACCAATATACGAATAACCGAACTGGGCACCTTCACTCAATGAGTAACAGTCGGGAAATGAGATGTCACTAGTACTAACACTCCTGTTAGGATTGAACTAACTAAAAGTTACTTTGATTGTAAAACTGACTCTTCTTAAATTAATTAATGCTTCCTTTCTTTTGAGTTAGGAAATATGTATTTGAAAACATAATTTGATGATATATGTTCCCTTTTAGGTAATAGCCTTTTGGACTGATAATGTTCTGGATAAACATTTTATGCAAATTAGATCCATGTTATGTCACGAAGTCCCTCAGGGGGACAGAATTCTTCAGTACAGCTTCAAGTGAGATCTTTATGATCACTGAAATGTTTGACAGAGGGGAAATGTTTGCATTTCTACTCATTTTTAGCAAGGTTAATTGCATGCTAAGCTAGAGTAAGTGCTGGTGGTCATAGTCTCATGGCACTTAACCTCATCAGATTTCACAGGAGTTAACTAAATTAAAAAAGGCAACAGTATCCTTTTTTTTCCCCTCCGTATTTATTGGCTATATTGCAGCAAAATGAATAAAAAATAAAGTTTTGACAGCAATTACAAAGACTTGTGGGGAAAAGAAAGAGAGAGAGAATAGAAAAACACTGTGAGCATCACAGCTTGATATTGACCATCTTTTCTTGTGGCATAATTTAAATCAAACATAAAGGTAAGATACATTACATAATACATTTGATAAAAAAAATTAATTTTTTAGTTTAAACATTTCAGACCCAATTTCAATTGTCTAAAGCAAAAATGTATTTCAAGTGCCTAGATTAAGTAGATACAGATATGGTTTTTCTTGAGTTCTCAAAACTGACTAGGTCTCTTCTTACAGCTCTGGAATTCCCATATTCTTCTGTCTGCCAATGGTTTTCTGTGTAGTTTTCAAACAAACAACAAACAGCTCTCTGACTCTGATTTCATCATACAAAAGTGCGTAGAGAAATACAAGGATGTGAAATACAGAAAAGTATGGAAGAATTCATATAAGTATCTTACTTAAATGGACTGCTGTGAATGTTTAAATTGTTTATGCATTCAGGTGGAGAAAAATTAAGCAAGACTGAAGAGTTTATCAAAATCTTGACATAGAATCATAGAATCATTAAGGTTGCAAGAGACCTCAAGGATCATCCACTCCAACCGTCTCCCCTCCACCTATTACCCACTAAACCATGTCCCTAAGTACCACATCCAACCTTTCTTTAAACACCCGCAGGGACGGTGACTCCACCACCTCCCCGGGCAACCCATTCCAATGCCAAACCATCCTTTCCGAGAAGAAATTTCTCCAAATCTCCAACCTAAACCTCCAAATTGCCACTACACATGGTATGGAATAGTCCCTGGCCAGCTTGGCTCACCTGTCCCGGCTTCTTGTGAAAATTAACTCTATCCTAGCCAAAACCAGGACAACTCCTTTGTGGGCCTCCTAGGTAAGGTCCACAGCCTTTGGGTATGTTCTGGCTTGTCTGTGCCCCCCACTCCCCTTTTGGCAGTCCTCCAGCCTCTTGAAGTTCACTCCTGATATGTCAGGTCTTGTTCTGCAGCCTTGTAGAGCTGTGGACCCTGAATCTGCTTTTTACTTTTGATTAATTACTTTTTATTCACATTTAAACTTCAATTATTTGTTTCATTAGCTCTTATAAAAGAATATGTTTGTTCTTTTCTGATGTCTTTCTGGGTACAGTGGTAGGGACGGCTGGTCCTGCCAGGCAATTACAGGTCAGCATGGAAACAGATGGGGTGCATGATACTGTGGAAAATGGAAGCTCCCTGACAAGAACGGTGCCTGAAACCATGTGCAGAGATGGTATATGGACATGGGAGAGGCGTGCTGCTCTGCCAGAAGTTGGGTAGAGGTTGTCACTGTACTCTCAACAGCTACCCTGTGCTGCTGCTAAAGCCTGTCATGGTGCTCAATTATTATATTTGAAATAATTTACTATAGCCATATTCAACTAATAACTATAAATAATATTTAAATAAATGATTTTTGAAGTAATGTAATATTTAATTAACAATTACATAGTAAATAAATGATTTTATAAATCTTCTAATAAACATATAGTACACATATATTTATAATAAAATAAAATGAACAATCTGCATAGTAAAATTACAAAAAAAGTTAAATACATTCCTGTCCCACAGAATATCTGGATGCACATTCATAAGTGATGGTACTGTTTATTATTCACAAAACAGCTGTCAGATTGTTCTCGTGTGTCAATAATACACTGCCGTTGCTTAGGCTTGAGTTAGGAGATCACAGCTGCATTTATATACCTGAAAATAAGGATTCGTGATTTCAAATTATACTTTCCTATGGTTCTGTGATCTACAAATTAGTTGGTTTAGTGTCATCTTAAAAAGATAATTCACAGTAGAGCATTCATCCATCCCTAATCTTAAAATTGTAGTATTTTGATGAATAAACCACCCGAAAAGCTATCTTACTTTGGTTTTGTAACTTTTCAGATTACACAAATTTGAAATCAAGGGAGCTTTTATGGATGGAAACCATGAGGTTTTCTACAAGAAAGTTCATATTTTAAAATTTAAAGATTGCCTAAATATTATTTATGGAAAACCTTAGGTATGTAAAAATGCACCAGCAGCGCAGGATTCGGTATACTACTGTAAAACCTCTTCAACAGTGAAGTAACCACAAATGGATAGAACTATATACCTTACTATGTTTTATTTGAAGGTGCACACAATAAAGTGAAAATCTACGTCTTCTGTTCTTCTGTCCCCCAAATATCACCTGAAGGTTACAATTTTTATAACCTGGGATTGTGCTTTCAGTTTCTACTGCAGAACTGTTTCAACTAAATCTTTTCATGTTTCTGAAAACAAATCATAGATATTATCTATATTAGAAATACATTCAAACATTATATTTTCTTGTGGTGGGTTGACCTTGGCTGGATGTCATGTGCTCACCAAAGCCACTCTATCACTCCCCCTCCTCAGCTGGACATGGGAGATAAAATGTAACAAAAGGTTCATGGGTCGCGATAAGGACGGGGAGACATCACTCACCAATTACTGTCACAGGCAAACAACACTAAACTTAGAGAAGAACTCATCTAATTTGTTGTCAAGCAAAACAGAGCAAGATAATGAGAAATAAAAACTAAATCTTAACATACGTTACTCCCACCCCTCCCTTCTTTGCTTGTAATTTCCTCGACCGCTTCCACACAAGCAGCACAGGGAGGTGGTGGTGGTGGTG
>VWZZ01008031.1:420333-437068 GCA_013399095.1 Psophia crepitans | reverse complement strand
ATATATTTGTAGAAAGTTTTCTTGTTGCTTTTAACCTTCCTGGCCACGTTTAATTCTCTCAGGGCTTTGGCTTTTCTAACCTGGTCCCTGGCTTCCCGTATAGTTTCCCTGTACACCTCCCAGGCTGCCTGCCCCCACTTCCACGCTCTGTAAGCTTCCCTTTTTAGTCTGAGTTTGCCCAGGAGCTCCTTACTCATCCACACAGGCCTCTTGGTGTTTTTTCCTGACTTCCTCGTTGTCAGGATGCATTGCTCCTGAGCTTGGAAGAGGTCACCCTTGAGTAGTGACCAGCTGTCCTGGGCTCCTCTTCCCTTCAGGGCTTTGTCCCAGGGCATTCTAGCAAGCAGCTCCCTGAAGAGGCCAATGTCTGCTCTTCTGAAGTCCAGGGTAGCGAGCTTGCTGTGCAACCTCCTAGCAGCCCTGAGGATCTTAAATTCCACCATTTCATGGTCACTGCAACCAAGGCTGCCCCTGAGTGTCACATCCCTTACCAGCCCATCCTTGTTGGTGAGAACAAGGTCCAGCATAGCACCCCTCCTCATTGGTTCTTCTACCATGTGGAGGAGGAAGTTGTCATCGACACATTCCAGGAACCTCCTGAATTGCTTGTGCTTAGCTGTATTGCTCCTCCAACAGATGTCCGGCTGGTTGAAGTCCCCCATGAGAATCAGTGCTTGTGGACTCGAGGCTGCTTCATCTACCTATGGAGGGCCTTGTCTGCTCAATCCCCCTGGTAAGGTGGCCTGTAGCAGACCCCACCAATGATGTCCCCTGTCCCTGCACTCCCTTTAATTCTGACCCATATGCTTTCAGTTGCTTCCTCTTCTGTCCCCAGGTGGAACTCCATGCACTCCAGCTGGTCATTAACATAGAGGGCAACACCCCCTCCTCGCCTGCCCTGCCTGTCCTTCTGTAAAAGCCTGTATCCATCCACCCTAACACTCCAGTCATAGGAGTTATCGCACAACGTTTCTGTAACACCAATAAGGTCATAACCCTGCAGGCGTGTGCACGTCTCCAGCTCCTCTTGTTTATTCCCCATTCTACGTGCATTCGCATAGAGACATTTCAGTTGGGCTCCCGATGGGACTGATCTGCTGGTTGGAATCCGTTTGATGCATTCTCCCAGAGTTACCTCACTGGTTCCCATTTCCTCATGAGCTGCAGGGTCGCCTCTAGACTTCAAGTGTGCTGCAGTGTATCCAGCACACTTCCGAGCAACAATCTGAGAGTCCTTGCCAGCACCCCCTCCTTCCAAGCTGGGTGTGTCGCTCCAGCACTTGTTGCAGGCAAGGCTCCTGTTATCCCCCATGCCCTTTGAGCCTAGTTTAAAGCTCTGTCAGTGAGCCCCACTAGCTCCTGGGCAAAGACCCTTTTTCCCCTCAGAGAAGTGAATTCCATCAGAGCCCATCAGTCCCAGTGCTCTGTACGCCACCCCATAGTCAAAATAAAGTAAAAAAAACCCTCAAAGCTCCACACCCTAAAAAAAATAATCCACCTGTATCAACAAACCAATTAACCCCAAAAAAAGAACAAAACAGGGAGGCAGAAAACAGCAACTCTGTAACATCAAAGATCAGCCTAATGTAAGAAGCAACATAGGCTAAACTTTTCCTGCTTGATTGATTTTTGCCTGGCTAGCAAAGACTCATCAGTGTTTTACTAAGGATGCTGACCATATTAATGCTTAAACTAGCATCTGATTAGTCTTAGATTTTTAGTGTTTCTATTAGCCAATAAATGATCATGTTGTACTTATGCATGTTATATAAGTTATGCATGTCTTGCCTGTGAGGTTTGTGTGTGGTGATGTGATGTGATATGGGATGTGATGTTATGTGTGTTGTGATGTGCTCAACTGAAGTGCAGTGGAGATGGAAGGTTACAGTAGGAAACAGTAGTTTTTTTCTTATTGGTCTAGCCTGCTCATGTACATTGTGTTTGTGGCTGGGAAGACTCTCATATTTCTTTTCCAAGACTCTAACATTTGATAAACCTACCATTAAGTTTCAAAGATTCTTAAGAGAGAGACTTCTGTATTGGCTTTTTAGTGTCATGGGTGCTACAAGAAACCCTGATAATAAGCAGATGTTATTTGCCTAAGATGAGAAAAACATTCAGTAATGTACTTATTTGACTGTATTTTGAATTTGTACATACCTTCTTAGAGAAGTGATTTTCCACTCTAATATGGACACAGGTTATCAGACTACTGTTTAGTCTCACATCTAATTGAAAGTGGGAATGTGCTATTATTAAAACTAAACAAGATACATATAATGATATGCAGCATATATATATATATTTATATAGTATTGTAGTCGTTGAACCCAGCAGCTAAAGCACTGCTCAGTCACCCCTCCTTCTCCAAGGGCTGGGGGGGGGAAGTGGAATCAGGAAAGAAAACCACCAAACTTGTGGGTTGAGATATAGACAGTTTAATAGGATAACAAATTAAGATGATGATGTTGATGATGATGATGATGATAATAATAATAATAATAATAATAATGCACAAATACAATTCTTCACCACCTGTGAAAAAACCCTGATGCTCAGTCTGTTTCTGAGCTGTTTCTGAGCAGTGATCCCTCCTCCTGGCTGGCTTCGCCAGTTATGTACAGAGCATGATGTAATGTGGTTCGGAATATTCTTTGACCAGCCTGGGTCAGTGTCCTGGCTGTGCTCTCCCAGCTTCTTGTGCACCTGGCTGGATGTGAAAAACTGAAAAGTCCTTGACATAGTGTAGATACTGCAACTACCCAGCAACAACTAAAAACATCTACATCCAACATTATTATTGTCATACTAAATCCAAACCAAAGCACAATACCAGTTACTAGAGAGAAAATTATCTCAGCTATAACCAGGACAAATATATGTGAAAATCTGTATTAAATAAATAAGTAAATAAATATGTGGAGATATTAATCTTTTCTGTTGAAAGCTGTAGTTTAGAATCTTTAATCTCAATATAATATTGGCAGGCTAAGTTGCTAGTAGGCTTCTTAAAAAACACTTAGAATATTTCTAACTTTACTCAGAAAAGTGAATGTTTAGTAATAAGGCAGGAAACCCAATCAAAATATTAAGGAATACTGCGTTGACTCTTTTTCCTTATAGATGTATGAAACAAATAAAATGTTCTCATAGAAACAAGCAAAAAAGTTCTACATTAAATAGTTATTGACAAGATGTAACTGAATTCAGTAACTTTGACAATGACTAAAAGACCTAAAATTACTCTCACATTCCACATAATTAGCTTTTCAGGCAAATTGACTCATCAACAACTTAAAAAAAGAATACTCCAATGAAGTATTTAATTTGTAATCCTCAAAACTCCTGTAATTATGAGATGAAACTTGTATGGATGCTAGAAATAATTATTTTTATGATTTCAACTCATAGTACTTAGCACTCCACATTTCTAAATCTCATTCTACATGCAAGAGAGCACTGCACCTCTACATTAATAGCTGTCTGGCCAGCAAAATATATAGAATATTCTGATTCTCACCAAAGCATAATTAAAATCTTTCATTAGAGCTAATGGCATACTCTAATTTTTTCCAGTAAACAGGAGCCATGTTTTCTTCGTTCACAAGGTAAGAAAATTTTCTGTTGTTTAGAGCCACAATGAAGAAACCATCACTCATTACCACAGTGATTGCAAGTCATGTAGTTGCCATCAGTCATATGCTCCAAAATTGCTCTAACTCTCATCACTATTTTTTTTAAATTCTAAATTTCATTTTAATGCTACATCTCAGGTTTTCTGTGGTATGAAATGTTCCTTTCTACTTCAGTGCTTGTTATCCAACAAAGGTCCTGGATCCAAGCTGCATCCTAATGATGGTGATGAATGAGTGTTGTAAGAAATCAGCCATGTGGGGAGGAAAAATAATGTGACTGCAGTAGCCACTTTTGCCTGAAAACACAGAAGTCACATTCCTCAGCATACAGCAGAAATAGGCTGATGCACTTACCTACATATATCTGCCACAACCAACTTGTTACTTCACAAATGCAGCCAAGAGGACAAGCACAGATCTTTACAAATATTCCCTCCATGTTTCATAGTCAGAGCTAGATTATTCCCACTTCACTGCTGGGTCTGCACTTGTGCAACAGCCCTGCTGATCTCCTGGAAGAGACTGGAGCTGTAATCTGCTGGTATTTTGGCAGCTAATAATAACAGCATGCTCAAACAGCAGTAATACATTCCCATTCCTTCTATAAAACCACTCATCCAAGAGGATAATAGTGGGTAAAATGTTGCTGATTTTTGTGAGTGCCTTGTATTAATTTATTCTTTATTCTTGTTTTGAGGAATCAAGAAATTTCCATTGCCAGAGGCAATAAATCAGACATGACAGGCCAGTGAGTTAGGCAAATCCTGTGTTTATTTTTTATGTATCCACTGCCAAATTCTAAGAATTGTCCAGCCATCTGTGATGATAGCAAACTTTTCTGTTAATAGAGAAACCAATTAACGGCTATGTTCCTCTTGTCCCGTATCTTAGTAACCCAGTGTTTAGTTCCACTCCTTTGGACAGTGCAGAACCTGTGAAAATTTTGAGATACAGGCCAAAATATAGAGTAAACTTTGAAGGTCCTAGGGTTATTGTTTGTTTGTTTTTGTTTTGTTTTTACTTTAAGATGTCTTCCACAAAATCACAAAACTTACTACTTCAGACCTGAATTTTTTTTAGTTCTTCTGGAGTTCTGCATCGTGGTGACCTTTTCTCTGAGCAGGTCAGTTCATCCCAGATTCAAGATTTTCTCTTTGCTGAGGTTTGTAGATCTCTGAAGATCACAGGCACATTTTTCTCTATGGAATCCTTTACGTCTGGAAAGATATTTGTGATTTGTTAACAAAGCACAGATTATAATTGGTTAGATGTGAGTACAAGTGAAAAATTACAAATTCATTTACTAATAAAATCTTGTCAGAACTTAGTATGTCTTGCAAATAGTGATTTTTTTTTTCCAGCTGTCTATATCCCAACATATCTGCTGTAAGATTTCCAAGGGACTAAGTAAGCAAAATCCTTCCCTAGCCATAGACACTGACGAAAGAATTCGAACAATCTCTCTTATTCTTGCCCCTGTAACCCCCCGTTCAAACACCAGATTGATAGTGGAGAGTCTTCAGAGAATAGTTTCATTTTAAAGACGGGTATTTTACTTTGCTTATTGTTGTCTTTAATAATAATCTATCCTGATCTTCTATACAAATTTGCGTAGAAACTTCGAGGGATGATGCGTGTGATTCTCATTTTTACTGATGACTTTTAATCCCAATTTGACAAGACAGGTTTACACCACTTTAGATCTTCTTAAAGTACGTTTGTATAACAGTATAGCTTAGTATAACTGAAAATCATCCCCTGTTTTCATGATATATCCCACTAGTGCTCCTATGAAAGGCCTAAAGAGTAATAAATATACATTTAGTATGTGGATTCATATCTATGAAATGTTTGCAAATACATGCACATATACTTCTAGATGTATATAAACACATAAAAATATTTTTCATCCTTTTTTCCCAGAAATTAATTTTAGCCATAGTATTAAAATTCAACTTCTTGCATTTCCAGACTCATTCTTTTTTGGTTCCTAAAACTCAGGGTAAAAATTCTGTCCACAGTGGTAAAATAGTAGGTAAGATGTGGGTAGCCTGCCTAAACGCTAAGTGATTGGACAGAAAAGATTATAATTTTCTCATGAAAGAATAAAATTTTGAATCTTTAAAAATATTATTCCACTAGTTCAATCAGAGAAATCAATGTGTTGAAAAATTGCTCCACTTACCCAAATTATAATAAATAATTTTTAAATACTTCTCAGATTATAACTACTTAAACAGCTTTATTTTGCTATAAAGCTGGAAAATGTTTCAGAGGATGACAAAAAAAAATTTGAATAGCACTTTTTACTTTTGTTTCTTATTCATTCCACTTTCCATGCACTTAGCAGAAGAGAGCCAGAAGCTTAAGATGTGTCACACTTGTCTCTTTCAGAACCTGTTACAATGCTTAAAATGTAGCTGGATGCTGTGATTGAGAGCTAGAGATCTCCTTTATGTTATTTACAGTGCCCTTGCACCCCTTGGTATGCTGCTTTTAGTCACAAGCACAAAGCAAACATACCACAATGATTTACTTGGTTTTGCCAGATATTTTTTTTTAAACTTACTAAATTGTTAAGATTTCCTAAATGCTCTTTCAAGCTTTCTGACACTTTTGTACTCAGCAGGAGAACAACCCAGCAAAGGCATTATTTGTTGCATTCCTTTGTTACAGCAGGTGCAGCTGTTAGGAAGCTCCATGTCTCTTGCAAAGAAAAGATTTCAGATTTTTTTTCTCTTTTAACTACTTTTCATTTACCGCAGCTGTTACATTATCCTTAACTTTTTTTTTTTCATAAAAGTGTAAAATATTGAAACACAGTAGTGTTTTTTTTCTTGGGGGGGTTTGGTGTTTTTTTTGTGTTGGGTTTTTTGTTGTTGTTGTGTGGTTTTGTTTTGTTGTGGGTTTTTGGTTTTTTTTTGGTAGTTGTTTTCTGATATTTTCTGGTGTATCCAAAAATTATCACACCTAACAAGAGTAGGAATATTTCATACAGGGATACAACCTGCTTTTCTCTCAGTTATGCCTTTTTACTTAATTTTATTTTTTCTAAGGATGGATGATGGGCATGTTGCTCTCTCTACAGATGGTCTGTTAAGCTATTACTTTAAGCAGTCAGCCAGAAGGTAGTGTGGCTGGAACACAGGTGGCAGTTTCTTCTACTCCTCAAATATGTCATATGAATGTTTATGTGGTACAAAATATATAAATGTAAACACACACTATATAAATATGTATATAAATAAGTATCAAAATAGGTTTTGCCAGCAAAACCAACTTTTATTTAACTAGACAGAAACCTCAAGTTCATTTTCTGTGTGTATTTTCCAGTTCTTTCTTTGCTGTGTCTTATTGTTTGGTTGCCTTTATAGAAATACGCATATGTTGTTAAATAAAAACTATGTTTCTCAGCATGTACTCTTACCACTAGGATATTATCTTAGGTACCTAAGAGTTCAGCTGGAATTCTACACTTTTTATTAAGCATTTATTAGGTATGTATAATGAAATTACTGGCACTGATAATTTCAGTGGTAGTTTAAAAGTAGTCTTGATTGCTGAATTCCCAAGGATATTATCTGTAACATGATTTGATTTGATTAGTTGCATCTTACCTCTTTAAAATTATGTGCATATTAAACAGATGAAAATAACCCAAACCCCCGAGTCTTACAGATTTTTTTTCTCTTCTGTTCTGTTAAGACAACTCAGTGCTCAATACAAAATCCACATAAATTCTGGACAGAGGAGTTTGTCCAGCAACACTGTAAACCTCCTGCACTGATCTCTCTCCTAGCTGGACTGCATTGTTCTTTTCTGATTTTACAGTGGGACAGCCAAGGTAAGGAAGATGGACGCTTCTCTCTTCTTAGAAGAGTCATGTAAGGGGATCAGACTCACTATTTTTCAGGACTAAGACAGTAATTTACACACTTCAGCAAAAACGTGAGACAATTGAAAGCAATGGGAATAATCTGATGGATTAGGAGAGATAACCATGGACCTAAATTTTGCTTTACTGCACTGAACCCCACTGAGGTTGGCTTAAAGCAGAACAGGTGACATTGTCAAATGGAGCAGCTCTTGAAGAGAAGACCTTCTATCACAGGTCTATTATAGAGAATATTCTTTAAATAGGTCAGCTTCATTTCGCTTCTTACATGCACCTCTACAGTAGGTTCATTAGATTTACATGGCAAATCTAAAAAATATTTTTATACCTAAGGTTTACTTAAACTTTGAGTTTCTACTTTGTATAATAGGAATTTGCCCTGTAATCTTCTGAATTTCTTAGTCTGAAGTACTGCAAAAGTATCATCCTCCAGAGTTTTATATTTCAATAGGATATCAAGGGATTTTAGGTTCTTAATTACTTTAGATTTCATTTAGCCACCTATAGCTAGGGAGCCTGAATGTGAGCCTTGGAAAACATACTGAAGGAAATGACTTTAACTCATTCACCTGATGAAAGATGAACAGCATGTTGCAATTCTGGACATAATGGAGAACTAAGCATTACCAATATTTAGGTCAGGCAGTGTGCAGGTTAAACAGGCAGTGTATAACTAAAATTGATGCTTCACAAACTAATCAACCAACCAAATTGTTGAGCTACAAATACTGGGGCTATAAAAAATGTTAGGAAATATCTGTTATCTTAATAATAATTAAAAAAACCAACCACAAAACAAATCAAAATGAAACAAAAAATCCCCACGCAATTCCAAAATCCCCAAAACCCAAATCCCCAAAATAAGAAACGAAAAATCACATTATAACACCAATACAATGTATACAATTGCCACGTTCATTCTATTCCATTACACAGTGGAAGAAGATATATCCAGGCACTAGAATTCTGTCAACTCTACTGCTTGCTGT
The DNA here is from genome assembly GCA_013399095.1 of Psophia crepitans. Taxonomy (NCBI): domain Eukaryota; kingdom Metazoa; phylum Chordata; class Aves; order Gruiformes; family Psophiidae; genus Psophia; species Psophia crepitans. The sequence continues at coordinate 428,549 of VWZZ01008031.1, read as the reverse complement.
TAAAAGGGCCCCAGGTATGCTTTTGGCTTGTGATGACTACTAGTCTATCAAAAAATCCCATGACTTATGGTCTTGGCCAGGCAACATTCCCAGTAGACAATTTTCATTTGTCCACCTCTTTTAGAGAGTAAAGGGTTTGTATTACTATGGATTTCGGCTGCTCCATGCCATCCATAAGGTCACACATTTAATTTTATTTTAGAGACATAGTTAATGTGGAAAAATAGGAGTAAAACAATATATTTAAACCTTAGGAGATAAACCTCACTACAAAGTGCAGCAATTCATGTAAAAAGGTAAAGGTTACATATTCCCATTTCAAGCTGGACATAGATAAATGAGAAACTACAGTAGCAGAAATAGATATACAAAGACTGGATGAAATGCTATATAGATAGTAGATATAAAATGATGAAACTTGGGGCTAAAAGTAGTAACAAAATCCCTAGTTATAGAGTATGTGAAGAAATTTTATAGTGAAATGACAAATTGGAAAACACAATTTACAAAATATCGCAGAAAAAAAAACAACAAAAAAATCATAATAAGCATAACGATTTGTCAAGAGTTTCATGTCATCAACAGAATAAACTAATTGGATATATGTAAAAAGAGGTGCACTAATTGGAGTAGCTAGGGCAAAAAGATTCAGAAAGAATTTGAAAAAGTCTCTGAGGCTGTAAGAAAACTCTCAAACAAGGCTTTCCATACCAGACGTATTTCTAATAAAAAACTTATATAAATATTGTATAAAATTGTATCATTCAAAATCTTGTTTGTCTTACATAAAAGTAGATTTTAAAGACTTGAAGAAATAATTCAAATTTAGAATTATTTAAAACCATAAACATAGGTGGTTTAAGCTCACTTCAGTGTATAATGACATTAAGAAAGTGTTCACACATATCAGATCAAAGGTAAAGAATAATTCTCCCTCACTCTACATAAAGACAAGTAGGCAAAATTCTGATACATTGACTGATACAAATTATGTATTTTTCCTAAACTATTCTTTCCACTTTCCTGAATTTGTTACAAGAAGACAGACAAACTAGGAAACAAATAGCTGTATACTAAGTTTGCATCCTTCTTGATTTTTTCTTATGCATATCAGATTTAAGGACAAGATCATTTTGTAGGATATGTGAACTTTCTGTGTCAAATTTTGGTGGCTATCAACTTCATCAGGGCAACACTAAATAAAATGGTTCTTGGAATATTCTTTAGTCCAGAGAGGAGGTAGCACAGTACAGCTCCCATCCACATGAATAAATTCCGTTTCTTTCTTCCTTTGGGGTGGTTGCATTCATGCTGCCTTCTGGAACACTCCCGAACCTCTGCTAAGATCAGTGTGAGCCCATACCCAGAAATGTACCAGTATTTAAGTGTTAAGAATGACAGCATAAACAAGATAGTCCCTGTTTATCAGAGAGTGAAGTGATAGGACAAGAGGTAATGGATTTAAACTAAAAGAGGGGAGATTTTGATTAGATATTAGGAAGAAATTCTTTACTGTCAGGGTGGTGAGGCAGTGGAACAGGTTACCTAGAGAAGCTGTGGAGGCTTCCTCACTTGGAAGTGTTTAAGGCCAGGTCGGATGAGGCCTTGAGCAACCTGGTCTAGTGTAGGACAACCCTGCCCATGGGAGGAGGATTGGAATTAGATGATCTTTGAGGTCCCTTCCAATCCAAACCATTCTATGATGCTGTGATCTAGTTTTGACCATGCTTGATTTTTAGCTCAATCCCTGTTTCTGTTTTGGGTTGCTCCAGCTGCCTCTTTTTGAGAACATTTGTCTATAGAGGGATTTAACCATTAATAATACAGATGTGAGCAAATTGTTGCCATTTGTATCAGGGTCATCAGGTCTTTCGTTGCTCATCTTATCTGCTGAAAGACCTAACCACCTACAGAAGCAGTCATGGGTTTCATGAAGGCTATTTCTATCTGTAGTACTTGGGTACCCTATGCAGCACCTTCTTGAATAGGTACCAGGTGGAACTGTACTCTTACGATCTCTTCATTTCCTGGAGTTAGTCAAGTAGCAGTCTTCTCTGGAAAACTACATATGCATAGTAAGTTTGTAGAGAAATACAGAATGTAAACCTCTATGGTATGTATCAGTTTGGATATTACTAGTTACTGAAGAAAACTTTGTTTTTACAATTTTAGGACACAGTAATAAGTATATGGGCTATGTTGTGTATAAAGAAGTTTAGCATTAATACATATTTAAGTCTGAAATAAACAAAAAAGAGATCAGGAAGTAAGCAATTAAGACAATGGGGAAAAAAGGAGAATAAAGCAGTTAAAAATGTACCTTTTCTTGCTTGCAAAAATCTGTTATTATTTGAAGTCAACAAGTAGAATTGCACAACTGTTCACATAAGTGTACAAAGAAATGAATAAATGTACAGAAGAAGGGTGAAAATGTATTTGAGACTTCTGTAATAGTGTAAAATACATAATGCATAAAGATTTTGGTAGCACTATGTAACCTGTTCACTGGTTAAAAGGGAAAAAAATAAAAATTGCGAAGACAAGTAAGGCTAGCAGTCTCATTAGATTTAAGTGGTCAGCCTTTGATTTTCTTTCCTTTCATCTTGGCAGAGTTCCAGGTTAAATTACTACCTACAGAAGAAGCAAGATTCAATATTCTGTCTCAACATTGTCTCTTAGATAGCAACTGCTTAAACTCAAAGTCAGATTTCATAACTGAGAATTTTGTTCCAGGAGATGAGCCATGAAGGACAAAATAGATAACAAATAGCCACAGATCACAGGTTTCTTAGGCATGGAGAAGCAAAGGAAAAGTGACTGTTTTAGGATGTTTCCTGGCAAAAAAACCCCTCTTTTGGAGCAACTATTTGGAAATGTAATGAGGGTTCCTGGACACTAAAAGTACAATGGTTTAATAAAAGTGGGTAATTTTCCGTATCACTGTAAAAAATATAAAACTTGGGAATATATTCCTTTCCCTAATGTGTTAAATCAGTTGTGAACGCTCAAAAAGTGCACAACAGCTCTTATTAAAAACTAACAAACAAACAAACACAACAAAAAACCCAACTCAAAAACTAAAGATCAGTATAACTGGATACACCTGGGAAGTTATAAAAGATGACCTGATGACCTCAAGGTAATGATTTCAGGGAATAAATATTATCTTAACTATATATATACACACAGTGGTAAAAATGCTAGCATGTATAGCTAAGTGGAGTGTAGAGTTATTGTTGTCAGTCCTCTGGAATCATTTTCTCAGTGTTTAATAGCTGTCAAAAAAAAAAAAGCTAACAAAATGCTTGAAATCATTTTAAAAAGCCAAAGAAAGTACAATGGATGTCATAATTTTGCTGCTGTATAAAACTTTGTTGTGTTCACATCTTAAAAACTGCACAGTTATGGTCTTTGCATCTCAGGGAGGATACAGAAAAGTCAGAGAAGGTACAGAAAATAGCAACTAAAATTATATAGGAGATGGAGCAACTGCCTTTAGAATGAAAATTAAAACAATAAGGATTCAGTTTAGAGAGGAAAAAGCTGAGGGATTTAGTTAAGCTTTAAAAACTCATGAACGTGGCAAATAAATTGACAACAGATTTTGAATAAATAAAAGAAAATATCTCTGTGCAGAACAGGTAATGAACTTCTGTGAGCCTTCTGTCATAGAAGACAGTACAAGTAGGTTCAAAATGGGATTAGACAAATTAATTAACAGGAAGCCATCAGCAGATACCAGAAGGAACAGCAAGGGATGTATCTTTTTAGAACCCCAGTACAACTACTGTGGATTTGGGGGATGGTAATGGTCTCCAGGAAACAGGAAAACTCTTCTGCCTTCTCTTCATGGCCTTTCCCATTGCTGTTCCTGTAGACACAGAGTACTGTCTATAAAAACAAGCAGTTACAAGTCCAATGTGGGACTTGAACAAGAATTGCTGGTAGATCACAAAACCTAAGATTCCCGCCGAGGTCAGAGACCCCTCCACCATTGTCTGCTTCCTCTGAGGACAGACTCATGTTCTATCTTGTGATTTGAGTCTGGATTATGATTATTTTACTGATACGGCAAACCAAGTATTAAGATTTGACCCGATCTGCAGAGGGTCCAGGTGATTAAAAACTGGAAACTAAGCTGTGCTATAAAATTCTCTGCTACACTGATTCTGCTTATAAAAATCCTATGCTCTTCTGATCATAAAATTCTATGTTATCCTGATCATAAAATTCTGTTAAAAAAGAAAGATTTAATTCTAACTACAAGTTATTGCCATCATCATAATGCCAAGGATGCCCACAAGAACTTGTCTGTCCCCATAGTGTTGGGCGTTTATGTTTTTAACTCAAATGATCTTAATCTTGCCTTCAGGAGCTGGAGAAACAATTGAAACGGAATTAAAGAAATGAGTAAAACCATGGATGACTGTCATATATTTACTTCCAATCTTCCAGAGTTATTTGGATGTGTCATAAAAATTTTGGATGGAAAATAAATAGATGATAAAATGCATCTGACCATTTAAAACCCCTTTAACAAGTCCTTGCATAGTTGTGTTGTTTGGTGTTTTTTTTTTATTATTTTTATAAAGAAACTAGAAAACTATGCAAAAAGTTATAAAATTATAGTCGTAGAACAGAAAATAAGAGAAAAATATAAGAAACACAAAATAGGATGGCAAAAATATAGCAGTCAGACATATGGCACTCTGTAGTGTGGCTGTTACTATTTGTAGAATGTATTATTGATTCAGAAAAAGAATGAAGACTAATTCTGCAAATTCTGACTCAATATAAACAATTCATACTATTTAAATCTAGAGATAACTGAAAAACTTCAGGAAGAATAATTATACTACATTAATAGCAAAGAGACAGATAAAAAATCCTTTTATTTCTTTTTCCTTGCCTTTGTTTGCCATATCAGCTCTTACTAAACTAAGACATGGATGTTATTGAAGTTTCTCCAAACTCATATAGGATCACAGGCTATTCTGAACAAATTATATCCATGTAATTGGAAGTTTTTAGAAGAAAGAAATTCAAATTTTGACCTTCAATTTTTTTAACTATTATTTTTATTAACTTAATAGTGTAGTGAGATGTGACAGTCACAGCTTTTTACGAACTTTATGAAGAGTGCCTACAGAAATTATAGATTGAACAGTTCTTAACTTTTCTGATTCCATATTTTCTTGCCCAAATAAAATTAAGATCATAGAATAATTCAGGTGGGAATGGACCTCAGTTGATCTCCAGCTTAAAGCAAGGGTAGTTCTGAGGTCAGGCCAGGTTGCTCCGTGCTTTGTCCAGGCAGGTTTTGAAAACCTCTGTCCTCATGTAGAAAAAGTTTCTCCTTACATCCAGTCTAAACTTTCTTCTTTCAACTTATGCCCATTACCTATCATCCTCCCACCACACACCACTGTGGAGAGTTTGGCTCCATCACCATATGTTAGGAGATGTCCAGATGTTGTTAGGTGCTCCACAGACTCTTCTCTAGGATGTACAGACCCTGGCCCCTCAGCCTCTCTACGTAGGACAAGTGCTATAGCCCAGCCATCCTGGTGGCACTCACGTGGACTCGAACCAGTTTATTGATGTCTTTTCTGTATTGGGGGATGCAACACTAGACACAGTACTATTGTTGTTGTCTGACAAGTGCTGAGTAAAAGTTAGGGGGTATAACCACTTGCTTGTGCTCCTGTTCATGAAGCCCCAGATGCTGTTGTCCATCTTTGCTGCTGGCTCATATTCAACTTGTTGCCTCAGAGCCCCTCTGGGCCCTGAGATGCTCCTCAAGCTTCAGGTCAGGCATGGAGCATCAGCCACCTGTTCCAGGAAGTCTGTTCCAGTTTTTGACCACCGTCTCAGTAAAAAAAAATGTTTCCTAATACCAAGTCTCAACCTCTGCCAATGCAGTTTTGAGCCATTCCCACACGTCCTGCCACTGGATACCAGGGAGAAGAATATGCACCTCCCTCTTCACTTCCCCTTGTCTGGAAGCTGTGGAGAGCAATAAGGTTACCCCTCAGTCTGCTTTTCTCCAAACTAGACAAACCCTGTGTCCTGGGTTTGTTGCTTGCTTCTCAAGGACAGGATCTTGTGTTTGTCATTTGTTGGGTTTCATGAGGTTCCAGCTGGTCCATTCCTCTAGCCTGTCAAAGTCACTAGGATGGCTGTGCTGTGGTCTAGCAATTTAGTGCCACCTGTGAACTTAATGAAAGTGCACAGTGTCACCTCCTCCAGGTCACTGATGAAGATGTTAAACAGAGCAAGCCCCGGTACAGACCCTTGCATACTCTTTCTGTTACCAGCCTCCAGGCAGATCATGACCCATTAGCTACCACAGTTTTTACCTGTCTAGTTGTCTTCCCATTCAGACTGTAATGTACCAACAAGAAACAGGGCGAAAAAGCTCGCTAAAGCTGAGATTAAATGACATTCACTACTCTCCCTTTATACACAGATTATTTTTGTGCCTGAAAGCAGACTGATTTTTTTCCTAGAAATTGGTGCTACTTTGCCAGAGCAAAGTAATCAAGAGATGTTTTCAAAATACATTTCACTTTTTCATAATACTTCATTTGAAAATGTGTAGAATTGGAGTTTGCTAATTGCTTATGGAAAGATAGTATAATAAAATGAAACTCTGACTACCCTTAGCAAAACAGTCCATAATAATATTTTTTTTCTAATTCATAGTAATACTTACAAGACTCATCTCAGACTACAATTATTTATTTTTTTTTAAACACTATTAACCATCAAGGTCACCTCCATACAAAATATACCATGCTCATTTATTTTGACATGTGAGTTTTTACTTTAATTACTTACAATATAATTGTACATTGTGCTAATTATACAGGGATGTGTATCTCACTAAAGCAGAACTTCAAAATAGCTCTCACTGCAGCTTTCTTCTATTAAATCTCTGCAAAAAGAAGTAAAACAACTGGATTACAAATAAATTAAATGGGAGTTCACAACTATTGCAGAGAAGAAAGGTCACACTCAGAAGTTTTGGGTGATTCCAAAGCGAGGAAAACAAATGACAATGTGCAGAATATATACAAAGAAGGCTAAAGTGGGTAAACAGCCTGCGACAGCTGGCTGACAGACCAGAGGGCGGAGCGGGGATGACAGCCTTTTGTGTCACAGCGTGGGGGGTACACCTGCTGCCCTTCCCTATTGGATCCCCAGAAGAAAAGGGCAGGGGTGGGGGGGACATATGACATTTTGTCACATGACTTAGCAGATTGCTCAGACTAGCAGCAAGTCAAAGCATCCTGCTTGGACTTCTCTTCGTGCCTGGACTTCCTTTACAGAAAACAGAACCCACCAGACATCGCATCTGGGATGTGTTAAATCTTGCCTAAAATATTTACAGGGATCCAGCCTGGCCATAACACCAAAGACAGGGAATGGGAAATGTTTCCAGGTATAGCATAAAAAATGTGACCTGAGTCCACCACTCCTTCCACAACCTTCCACATCCATGTCACATTTTGAGTGTGAGTTCCAATTATTTGATAGTTTCAAGGGCTCATAAGAAGCATTTTCATGTCTAGAAATTAGATACCAAAACGCTCTTCTGGAGAACATCTGTGATTCCTGTCATGCATTATAAAAAAGCAGATGAAAATCTGTGTTTAGGAATAGACCATATAAAAGATGGAAGAGAGGAATTATGAACAAAAGAAATTTGTAGATTTAGGTCACCATTAAAAAGCATGGGACAGATAAATTCTAATTCAATAGGTACAAACCCTAATGAAACTAAACTGGGAGGAGTGGCTGACACACTAGAGGGTTGTGCTGCCATTCAGTGAGACCTAGATAGGGTGGAGAGCTGGGCGGGGAGGAACTTTATGAAATTCAATGAGGGCAAGTGTAGGGTCTTGCACATGGGAAAGAAGAATCCCATGTGCCAGTACAGGTTGGGGACTGACCTGCTGGAGAGCAGTGTAGGGGAAAGGGACCTGGGGGTCCTGGTGGACGGAGGGATGACCCAGAGGCAGCAATGTGCCCTGGTTGCCAGGAAGGCCAATGGCATCCTGGGGTGCATTAGAAGGGCTGTGGTCAGTAGGTCGAGGGAGGTGCTCCTCTCCCTCTATTCTGCATTGGTAAGGCCGCATCTGGAGTATTGTGTCCAGTTCTGGGCCCCTCAGCTCAAGAAGGACAGGGAACTGCTAGAGAGAGTCCAGCGCAGA
>VWZZ01008031.1:392166-420192 GCA_013399095.1 Psophia crepitans | reverse complement strand
AACAGGCTGCCCAGAGAGGTTGTGGAGTCTCCTTCTCTGGAGACATTCAAAACCCGACTGGACGTGTTCCTGGGTGATGTGCTCTAGGTGGCCCTGCCTTGGCAGGGAGGGTTGGACTAGATGATCTTTCGAGGTCTCTTCCAACCTCTACGATTCTGTGATTTTGTGAATCAAGTTAAAATGTTAGTTATTTCTGTTTGATTTGGTAATTTACCTTGGTAGGTGAAACTGATGGAACAATGATTTGTTAGTTTATCTGACTCTGTCTAACATGTATCCATTTTCTTACTAGATGACTTCAATTGACCTAGGTGACCATCATGCTAAGCAGAAAAAAACATGCAAAAGTATTCTTCATACCTGACTTATCGAGAAAGCAAGCAGAGAAGTTTCTGAGGTTTTGCCCTTTTGCCCACACCTTAAGCAACTGATAATTAGTAACCAAGATATGGACTGTTAATAAACTTGATCCTTCTCTTTCTCATTTTGTCAGTATTCTCATTTAATTTACCTCATCTGGATCTAAAACACATTAGAGCAGTTGAACTGAGCGTTCTGTGACTGGTAGACACTTCTCAACAAATTCAATTCTTTATAGATAAATGTAGGGGAGAAAAACAACCTGTGCTAGTAAGGCAGACACAGAGAAGCCTCAGTGGAGTCTGTAGGATTTAGCAAAGGTAACCAAAGGGAGAGGACGCTGAACAGCATATGACTGCTAAATCACTGGTCTCAGAAAGTACTGAGTAACAACAGTAATTGTATTTACAAGGAGGAGTAGATATAGAGAAAAAAGTGGGTTGCTGTGGTTGTTCCAATAACTAAGTATGGATTTTTGCTACAAATGAAATAAAAATGGAAAGAGTTTGCCCAGTACAATGCAAAACTAAGTAGTCCTGGCCTTGGAAGCATGATGTCGTAAAGTAATGGACTTAATTGGGGAACAAGCCCTCTATAAGCACTTTTCTGCAATGGGCTTTTCTGAACTGTTCTTAAAGTACAACCTAGGAACTGCTGAGTATGTGTATAGCACTATATAAATGAGACCCCAGGATGAGCCCAAGCACTCTTGACTGACTGCAGTACTCAGCTGGTAGCTTAATCCTTAGTTCTGTTTTGAACTGATTTGAGTGTTTCCATGCAAAGCTCGGTAGGATGGTGTCTAGTCTCAAGTACCATGGATGTACGCCAACCAAATAAAATGCTGCTTGATTTTGGTCACAGGGATTGATAAACTTAGGTGTCTTGTATTCAGTAGTGCAGTAGAACAAACATAGTCATTATGTTTTTATACAAAATATGAAACATTAAGCATGAAAGAGATTGAGGCTTTTGAGATCCTCAAAATGTAGCTCCTAAATAAATCTCAAATCTTACATTTTAGCTGATGAGCTTGCTATATGAGTAAGGCACAGCTCCATATTTGACTGCTGTGAATCCAGACATTGTCACATAATAATGATGTAACTCATGACAGTGTATGAGTATTTTGTAATACTCATAACATCTTAGCACCATTAATAACCATAAGCAGAAAGTGACAGGTGGACAAAAGAAATTCAGAAAAATATGTGCAAGAAGTAAATCTGCAAGAACAAAAATTGAAGATATCTGGTAAAAACAAAGCAATCTTGCGGAGTGGGTACTGGCAACGTGACTGATATAAACAGAATTATCCTGCAGAGTAAGCAAAACCATAACAAGTTTTGATCCCACAAATAATATATGAAGACCAGATGAGATCATCCCTTTCTTTTTTGGGATGGAGGAAGAAAAGTATGAAGAATCATCACTGAGACAGGAAAGGTGGGAAATAAAGAAGGCATCCCAGCTTCAGCTCCAGTTTATCTGTCAATGAGCATGATTACCTTGATCTCGGTAACTAAGAATGGTAACGGACCACAGCCACCAGTGCTAACTGAAAACATGAGCTCCATGGTATTGCATTCTTATGTCTAGTTTAGGACAAGTTTGTTAAGTACTAACTGTTTTGTACTGATAGTGCGTGATAGTGATTAAGTAGCAAATGGTAATGTGTATTGTTAATGAGTATCAATCCAGTAAAGGACTACTTTCAAGTTTGAAACAGCCTGATGCATCAATCCTTTAAACTCTGCCCTCAGAACGATCTTCAGTTCCCTAACTGGTGTATAAATCCATATACTGAGCTGCAACAAACTCTACTGACCTTTGTCTTTACAAGCTAAGTGCTCTAGTGGTCAGTGGGAGAGAATTTATGGTTACTATGCAACCTTTGATAAAACAGCACATAACAGCGTGGTTTCTGATCCATTCATCATCTGTACACATGCTTGTCTCACAAACTGCCTATAAACAGCTTGCATGGCTATGCCTTGTTAACCATCCAATGCCATGCTAGACTTTTGAACATTTAGGACATTACGCATTTTCAAGAGCAATCCATAATCTCATGAGGGTCAACACTTTCAGACTGACTGCATGAACCTTGTCTAGAAGGTTGTTTTAGCATGGGACACAACGGGAGGTACAGCTACAAGCTGAATATTCTGTTTCTTCCTCTGCTATGAATATATTACAATACAAATGTCTCAGTATTATTTCGTTTTTCCGATGTTCATCCTTACATGTTGTAATCCAGAGGACCTTTTTATGATGCAGTTTCTACCATGACAAATCTACCTCAGTATATTCTTTGCTCTAAAGAGTACCATTCCACTCCTCCTCTATTAGAAGACTTGCTCTTTCCTCAGGTAGCAATTATTGTCTTTCATTCAGGATGGATTTCAGTGCATCACTTTATTGCTTTGTCAAAGGTTAAAGGAAATAAAGTATTTTAATAAAATGAAAGTTATTAGGCATAAAAGAAATGTCTTCACAAATGTGAAGATTTGTGAAGATCATATTGGTTGGGATTTTTTAGTGTCTACTGACCTTCATTGTTCAAACAAAGTAACTAATCCTTCTCATCCATGTATGTTTGCTTAGCAAAGACATAGAAATATGAAATAAAATTGATATGACTATGTAATAAACAGATTGGAATTTAATTGCAAGAAGAGCTTTCCTGTATTCATAGAAATATTTTTAAAATGTAAGTGCATTTCTGTCAGAACATTATATTCCTTCACTTGGAGTTGAAATGATATTTTATAGTTAGAAATAGTGTACAGCACATTTGATTTACGTGTTTGGTAATTATGGCATAAAAATGCAAACTATAACAGCAAGGATACTAAATTTGTACTGAACTTTGTAAAGGAAATATGAAGAGCTCCATAAGATTTTCTAATATAAGAACTATAATTATTTTTAAAGATGCACCGAACACCTCCTAAATTAAATTAATTTCAATAAAGACAATGTATTACAAGTCTTTTCCTTGGCCTTCTCTTGTGTTTCTTCTGTTATGACATCTCTTGGTTGAGATGTACCTCAAACTGCATTTTAGGGAATGTTGAATCAAAAGTATTGGCTGACCAGAAAAACTGCCTGACATGCAGAGAAGAAAAACAGAACTTCGAAAGTAAGAGGTGAACTCTTGAGTACAACTGCCAACATTCTCCCTTTTCTGGGTATGCTGTGGAAAGCCAGATTGCCTGACTAACTTTGTAAAATTCACTGCCTTTAGTATAGAGACACTTTGAACTAAGAAATTATTCATGATAGAAAGGCTAGTGTTTTGTCCTGGCTCTGGCCAGTCTGGGGTTAATGTTCAGGAGCCGGGCCAGGTGAGCCGAGCTGGCCCCTATTCCATACCATGTGCCATCATGCCCCTAAAAAAGGAGTCGGCCAGGGGAGGGGGTGGACACACACAGCCCAGTGCTGCTCTGGGACGGTCTGGTTGGGGGCTGTGCGTCTGGTCCTGTCCGGTCAGTCATGTCTGTCATTGCGTTTGTTCACATCCCCTTATAACCACTGCTGCTTTGTTGTTGTTTCTCTCTCCCTTTGTTGGCCTGTTAAATGGTCGTTAACTCAAGGCTGTTTGCCCTTTGCTGTTCTCACTCTGCCCCTTGTTTTGCTGCCGGGGCGGTGAGTGAGCGGCTGCGTGGGGCTCGGCTGCCGGCTGGGGCCGAACCACGACATGTTTTATGACAGCAAAACCTCACAATATTGCCATACAATTTCAGAGCTGTTGTTCAACCTACTCACTTATTCATGTGGTGCTGGGGTTACTGTGGGGGAAAAAAAAAAGAGAAATCTAGTCTATGTTTTCAAACAAGCAGCAGCAGGCTATGGTCAACACATAATAAATACAACAGGAATTAAATATTCATTGTCAGGATAGCCGTGACTATCATTTATTTCTTTTAAGATTTAAAAATATCAGATAAACAAAACTGTGTAGCTGTTAAAACTTTTACAACTCTCTGCTGAACAGGATGTCATTGAAATTGTCATCATTTTACCCCAGCCGGCAGCCGAGCACTGTGCAGCTGCTCACTTAGTGCCCCCCATCAGGAAGGGGAAGAGAATCAGAAGACTGAAAGTGAGAAAACTTATGGGCTGAGATAAAGACAGTTTAATAAGTGAAGCTTTAATAACTAAAGCAAAAGCCACGCGTACCAGCAAAACAAGACAAGGGATTCATTCCCCACTCCCCATGGCAGGCAGGGGTTCAGCAATCCCCAGGACAGCAGGGCTCCGTCACGCGTAATGGTTCCTTGGGAAGACAAACGCCATCACTCCGAACGTCGCTGTCCCCCCTTCCCCTTCCCCCAAGCCCCTTATAAACTGAGCATGACGTCATATGGTATGGAATATCCCTTTGGTCAGTTGGGGTCAGCTGCCCTGGCTGTCCCCTCCCAACTCCCCGCACACCCCCAGCCATCCCGCCGGCGGGGCGGTGCGAGAAGCAGCAAAGGCCTTGGCTCTGTGTGAGCATCGCCCAACAACAGCAAAACCATCTCTGCACTATCAGCGCTGCTTCCAGCACAAACCCAAAACACAGCCCCATACTGGCTGCTGTGACAAAAATCAACTCTCTCTCAGCTGAAACCAGAACTGAAAGAAATACATTCTTAATACCGACTAAACTGAAAGAAATATTAGGGGTCTTTTAAAATGCTTTTACAGGTTGGTTTTTTTTTCCACTCATTTATTAAACTTTTTCATATGTGATGGGAAACAAGAGAGACCTGGGGAACTACAGGCTGGTCAGTCTCACTTCTTTGCCAGACAAGATCATGGAGCAGATCCTCATGGAAATTAAGCTCAGATAGATAGAAAATAAGGAGGTGATTGGTGACAGCCAACACAGCTTCACTGAGGGAAAATCGTGCCTGACAAATTTGATGGCCTTCTATTATGAGGTTACAGCATTGGTGGACAAGGGAAGAGCAACCGATGTCATCTACCTGGACTTGTGCAAGGCATTTGACACTGTCCTGCATGACATACTTGTCTCTAAATTGGAGAGGCATGGATTTGATGGATGGACCACTGTCCTGGTTTTGTTGAGATAGAATCACAGAACTAATTTTCTGCACAGAGAAGCTGCATTTTAGAGCAGACTGCAGCACTTAATTCTGTGAGAAAAAAGCTGATAAGAAACTTTGTTCTAGTTTATGACCAGCTATGGGATGCAGGTTTCTATAGTGATCAAGGTCTTGAGGAGTCTTGAGATTGCCAGGTGCAGAAGCTGGGAGGGACGAAAGCCAGGGCATCTGCCCCGAGCTGGCCAACAGAAGTATTCCATACCATAAACGTCATGCTACCGATAAATTAGGAGATTCTCCGGGTCGACCCTCTCTCTTTGATGGCTGCCGTCCTTGAAGGGTCTCACCTGCCATCCCATTCCTGAGGCCCACTTTCTGCTCCTGAGACCTGCCCTGCCGGGTGCGGTGACTGTCACGTGTTGGCTGGAGCTGCGCTGCTCGCTGTGGGTGGCATCGGTGCTCACTGCTGAGAGGGTACAGCTCACCATCCCTGTATCGGCTGATACCTGCTGTATTTTATACTGGTATTGGTGTTATTAAGGTTTTTTTACTCTTTTTTTGAATCTGTTTCTATTTCAACCCACACATTTCCTTTTCTTTTCCCAATTTACCCTCCTCACATGGGGGTGGGTGGGGGGTGGAGCATCAAGAAATAAAATAACTCTCAACCATGACAACCACTCAGTGGGTAAGGAACTGGCTAGATGGCCACACTCAAAGAGTTGTGGTCAATGGCTTGACGTCCGAGTGGACATAAGTCATGAGTGGTGTTCCTCAGGGATCGGTACTGGCTCTGGCATTGTTTATCATGTTTGCTGGTGACACAGACTTTGGACACCAAACTGTGTGGTGAGGTGGACACCCTGGATGGAAGGGATGCCATCCAGAGGGACCTTGACAGGCTTGAAAGGTGGGCCAGTGTGAATCATATGATATTCAACAAGGCCAAGTGCAAGGTCCTACACGTGGGTCAGCACAATCCCAAGCACAACTACAGGCTGAACAGAGAATGGATAGGGAGCAGCCCTGAGTAGAAGGACTTGGGTGTCCTGGTTGATGAAAAACTCAACATGAGCCAGCAGTGTGCGCTGGCAGCCTAGAAAGCCAACCATGTCCTGGGCTGCATCAGAAATAGTGTGGCCAGCAGGTCGAGGGAGGTGATTCTGCCCCTCTACTCAGCTCTTGTGCTCTCACTCCCACCTGGAGTACTGCGTCCAGTTCTGGAGTCCTGAGTACAGGAAAGACATGGAGCTACTGGAGGAAGTGCAGAGGATGACAATGATCAGAGGGCTGGAGCACCTCTTCTGTTAGGACAGGCTGAAGGAGTTGAGCTTGTTTAACCTGGAGAAGAAAAGGCTCTGAAGAGACTTAATTGCTGCCTTCCAGTACCTAAAGGGTGCCTACAGGAAAGCTGACTAAGAACTGTTTATCAGGGAGTGTAGTGATAGGACAAGAGGTGATGGGTTCAAACTAAAAGAGGGAAAATTTAGAATAGATGTTAGGAAGAAATTCTTTACTGTGAGGTTGGTGAAGCACAGGAACAGGTTTCCCAGAGAGGTTGTGGATTCCAAATCCCTGGAAGTGTTTAAGGCCCAGGTGGATGAGACTTTGGACAACCTGATCTAGTGTAGGGTGTCCCTGCCCATGACAGGGGAATTGGAACTAGATGATCGTTGATGTACCTTTCAGCCCAAACCATTCTATGGTTCTATGATTCTATGTAAGCATAACATTAAGAGAATACTTTGTGATTAAAATTTACATGGAGGATTAAGAGGGCTTTAAAACCCATGTTTTCTTTTGAGTATCTTTATATCTCTGTATTAATTTGATATACATATCATAGAATTATAGAAAGGTTTGGGTTGGTAGGGGCCACTTAAGAGGAGAATATCAAACTCTAGTGTTGCACAGCTATTAGGGAGAGAGGATTGCTGTGACTTGAGTATTCAAATAGATTTAAGACTCAAGACAAATCTCAAAACTTAAAATAAGAATTTATTTAGGTTCATGTACTGGTTAAATCTGTCTGTTAATAGCTAAGAATAAAGAATCAATCAAATATTTTAATCAAAACTAGTATACTGAGGTTATTTGGGTATACTATGAGTCATTTTGGCTCTGATCATTGGAGGTGTTGATGGTTCTTGGATTCTGAGATTGACATGGACAAGCATGACAGCTCTTTGACAAGGGAAGCTGGAATGGAAGTGGGTATCTTCTATATTTACTAACCACTATTATACATGGTTAGTGTTAATATGCACTTTTCGCATCAACCATCCAAAGCTGGTCCAGTGGATAAATTCCTCTATTCATTGTCACTATCAGCCTCTTCTGCCTTGCAAAAGGTTTATTATAAATAATTCATTCTGATTTCTCAAAATGGGTGTTATCTCTTTGCATAACGCATACCTTTAAATCGTATTCATATAAACAGAATTTTTCTGTAAATATGAAATGCATTTCATTTGAGAAATTCAGATTAAAAAAAGATAATAAGCATTTTCATACAAGAAAAGGACTGAAAGTGTATATTACTTAACTTTTTGTAGGTTGGCTAAATTAAAAGCAGATTATAGAGTGGATTATTTTGCTACTCAAATTTCAAGTTTCAATACAGAATGAGAAATGTGTGCATGTTTATTGTATATATATGTGTACATACATTTAGTTTTGGTTTGGTATCTTGTAATAATATTTTTTTTTGTGATTAAGTCGATATATGAGATTAATGAAAATGGTTTAATAATCATTTTGTTGAGAACATTTTGAAATTTTCAAAGCAAAAAGTACATTTTTTGAAAAGCCATGCAATATTTTCCATTATTTTCATGTTCTATCACACAATGCATCATTTTTCCCAGTTTAAAATAGTTGCTAACATTTTTTCTGAATTCACAAATTAGTTTTCCACTTCACTCTCACAAGTAATGTGCTTTATATAAAATTAACAATAATAATTGTTGAGTTTAATTGGAACATTTTTCTCTTTAATTTTATGCCCTGTGACAAATTTCCCTCCTATGCTTCTTTAAACAGAACATGCTAAAGTTCCTTCTTATCTTGCTCTCTCCTCTTCCCCTGTAAACTTTTCACTTTGATAAACAAAATCAGTTCAGTCCCTCTGATGAATGCTTAGTAAATAAATAAACAATCCTTACAATCTTCTACAGACACTATGTAGTCTAGGACATTTTTATACTGTCAAAACCAGCAAAACTGAAATTGTATAAAGACTGGAAAATGTTTAGAACTAAATGTGGGAATGATACAACCAACATCTGTCAGTACAACCAAATTGTTGTTAAACTAGAATGCAGCTAAAAATGGAAAAGTTTGCTGGGAGTTCACATTGAGTTACATAATTTAAAGAAAGGGGAAAGTTTTGTTTTAATTATAAAGCAGTGGCTTTGGAAAAAAAAAACAACTTTGGCAATACAAATGAAATTACTAAGTCTTAAAAGTTATTACTCTAATAAGCAATTTTGGGGAAATTATCATTTGCAAATGAGTCATATTTTCTGCCTAAGCCCAGATATCCTATCTTGATTTTGAAACCTATAACTAATACAATTTTTCTCCTTATCTCTGTGTATGACTTAAAACAATTGTTTTTAACTCATGAACTCTTCACAGACTTAATGGGGAAAGAAGCCAAGTGTCAATGTAGTGTCCTGTTTTACTTGGAGAGAAATGTCCTTCAGGATCTCACAGCACCAAGTGCTAAATTAACAAACTTCTTTGTTTCCTGGTCTCATTTTATATCTAAAAAGATGACCCATATTAGCTAGCAAAAAGTAGACTAGTTCTCACAGTATTTGGTATTTAAAATGGATGGCTAATTTAATTAACTTCTTTCTGTTGGAGATTCTTAAATAGCTTTCTTTTAGAGAAGTAAAAGGCAAGGGTGATCACCTGTATTTATTCTTTTTTTTCCCAGTTCCTTACCAAAGTATAAAGTTTGCATTCTGCGAATCTCTGGGCATGTTTGCCTAGTTATGTTGAAACTAACATTTAAAATATGTTAGTTGGCCTTGGCAAGAATATTTTAGTGACATATTGCACCAAATACTTTGTAAATTAATGAAATGTATTTATAGTTAGTGAGATTTCATTTTCGTCCGTAAATAGTAACCAAAAAAATAATTTTGTCTTTGTTTCTCTCACCTTGACCCAAAGAATTCTTTCCTCTCCAGAACTTAATAATTTCAGAAATAGTAAAAAATATCAATAAAAATACAAAATAGAAACTAGGAAAAAGAAGAGTTTAGAGAAGTAAGAATTAGGATTTAATGCTTGGAAAAATGTGTGAGAGAGAGCAAAGGAACACAGGAGAAAAGCTGCTTCATTGCACAGGGAGTATTTTTTAAAATATAATAACTGAAATAATATCCTATCTCTAACATTGATCCACTGCTAAACATATGTAGTAGCATATTCAATAAAAAACTGGGATTACCTAAGTTTAAGAAAAAAAAAATCAGACTTTTGACTAATATTATGCAATAATGAGGAAGTATTTTATTTTCCTAATGCAGCTCTGGAGAATCTCAAAGCACAATTATGGAGCACAGATATTTTCACATTGTAAATTAACTCAAATTGGCATTAAAGACTTTTAGAAAAACTGGATAAAGAGCAAAAGAACTTATGGTGCTTTTTTCAGACATCTTTTAATACTGGTAAAGTTCAAAAATACTGCCAGAAAGTTAGTCTTATGACAGTACTTAAAAGGGTAAACAAGATGACCTAAATAAATATAGACCTAATATACAAATTGGTTAAAACAAACACAATAAGAGGGGCAGGGATGTTAGTATAATTCAAGAAAATCAAAATGAGACTAAGGAAAGCAGATCAACTGAAGTAATTTGCTATGCTTTCTTTTGAAGTAGCATATCTGGTTGTTAGGTTTAGCAATGTTGACACAATATATTTAGACTACTTTCACGCTTTCTACTTCATGTTGTAATCTATTTATATTAAATGACAAAAATAATGCAAAATCAAATGGTAAACATTAGATAGATTGAAAACTGTAGGGTCTGAAAATGCAGCTGAAACCAGAACATTACAATTCTATTAATTATAATTTTAATTACTCAGGAATTAGTTTATGGCCTCTTGAGGCATTTTATTTATTTATTTTCAAACTTCTGAAATAATATTGTCAACAAGGCCTGTAGATGACCCAGACATTAAGGAAAGCAATAAATAATGTGAAAGCAATCGGGTGATTTGATAAATATTGTTTTTAAACAATCAAATTAAATTATACTTTCATAAATGGAGAATATAGGTCAGACTTTCCTTGTGGAAGGGCATCATTCTCTTCAGGATCAATTAATTGATGTCTCAGTGTAATATTATTACCTTAAAGTGGTTTTACCAGAAAGCAGGATTCATCTGTCTATGTGGATTCATGTAGGTTCATAGTATTACAGAATCACAGAGGTTGGAAGGGACCTCGAAAGATCATCTAGTCCAACCCCCCCTGTCAAGGCAGGGCCACCTAGAGCACATCACTCAGGAACATGTCCAGTCGAGTTTTGAATGTCTCCAGAGAAGGAGACTCCACAACCTCTCTGGGCAGCCGGTTCTAGTGAACCTCACAGTGAAACCTCACTGTGAAAAAGTTATTCCTCATGTTAACCCGGAACCTCCTATGCTCCCTTTATGTGTTGTGGGATTCCACCTCAATTTCAGCTGCAGATTCAGGAGGCTCACACTACTTGTGTCTTACCTACCAATCCATTACAGATGTCTTGTATTTGTCATGGGCTCAAACAGCATTACATATTTCTGCTGAGGTAACTAGTTCCTTCTCAGCCTCTTAAGGTAATGTTAATTGTATTGACTGGGTTTGCATGAAATATAATGGGTGCCTATAGACCTGGATAATACATATAATGCTGCAAGTAAAAGAGTAGTCAGCACATATGTTCTAACACCTTAACTCAGGCTGAGAAAATATAGGCTGGCAAGTAGTCCAACTGAACTGAGTAGTGTTACTCAGTGTCACGAGTAACATTTCAAGATTTCCTCTTTATAATTGAAAAATCTAAGTATTATTACTATTTTGCTGGAAAGAACATACACTGAAAATAAACATTCTGGTAAACTGATGGTGTTATCTCTAGTACTCTTTGATGGGCTGGAGTTAATCAGAAGCGACTGTCAAAACAGAAGTTAGTTAATGTCAGAAGGACAGAATGTTTAATAAACTTAGGCAAAACATTTTCACCCAAGAAAAGGCTAGGCTAGATCATGATCACTGCTGACAAGTGTGAAATTCAAATTGCACCTTTTTTTAAATGTTAGTTATAAAGGCATGAAATTGCGTCCTTGTTTTGCAGTTGGCTGGGTGCTGTACAGGAAGAGTCTAATTCATCACACAATATTTTTCTTGCATAACTGCCCTTTTATAGATTGTTCCAAATTCATCCAGTTGCAACTTGAACAGGAAGCTAGAAACAAAATTGAAAAAGTAATGACTAATTTATAATAGGTTCTGATTTTTTCTTTGTCTTTGCTCTTGCAGATTATGGTAGGAGTACACAGACACTAATTCTGCCATCTGTCATTGTGCCAGAATACTGCAGTTTCTACTCAGTGGAGAAAAACATGAATGCTGTTTTAAACTTCATTTGAAAAGAAAGCATTTATTGTTGCTTGGAAATTAGAAATAGTCAGGTGGATCAGGGAGATATGGGCTCCGCCATAGGTAAATTTCCTTTTGTTCTTTGGTTCAAACTGGCCAAAAATGATAGAAAGAGGATGTTGCTTGTCTTGAATATATTTATTTTATTGTTGTTAAAAGGTCTTAGGAGGTAACTCCTCCTGCACAGCTGCTGGAGCACCCAATGCACCCAGACCCAGGATCTCTATCCCAGGCTGAGAGAACTGGCTGCTGTCTCTTGTTTGCACGTTCAACCAGTAGCAAAGCTGAGCATGTCTTGCTGAGACACACACAGACATATGTACACACTCACATATCTATATATCTAATCTATATATCTATACAGTTAATATATATAGATTAACTTGGTTTTGAATAGACTTCCTACAGTTGGGTTGAAGCATCTTGCGCTGGATGGCAGGTAAGGACTCGAATACTGCGACAGTAAATGGATTCTAGTCAATATAATTTTAATAGTTTATGCAATGTAGTTTTTAATATCTAGACTAGTTTTCCTAGCACTGTTACTTACTCTTACTTAGAAAATCAGTCAATAAGTATTAGTCATTTGTGACACAATTCTTATTTAATCAGAGGAAGAACTATGAAGTGAAAAACTTTGTGTTCTGTTGTTTCCTAATGCTTTTTACTATTCATAAAACATTTTCAATAGAACCACTGTCTACATTTTTTTCTATCTATAAATAAGTATAATAAGTTTTATTTCTGTTAACTGAACTGCAGGAATTAGGACTCATTTGTTCAATTAAAATAATATTAATTTAAGAAACTAAGTAGTCCAAACTGAACAATTACTTTGAATTCCCTATTTTAAGTAATTAACTCTACATTAGTAGTTCTCATATACTGTAAAATTTGCACAACTCTACATGACAGAGCTTAGTTGCCAATAAAAATATAATTGCAAGTGTTTCTTTTCAAGATGTGCTAAAAGAAGAAATGTGATATAATTTTAAGCTAGCTAGGACATCAAAAATCATGAGGGTTTGTGCAAATTATAATGGTTTAGATCTCTCTGTTACATGAGATGTTTTTAACAGCAACTTGCTCTGTCTTCAGACAGTAATTGAAACACTGCTAGAGATGCCAAAATAGATAGTTAAAAAGGTTTTCAAACCTTGCCAAAGTTTGTGTTCTTTTTCCAGTAGCCTAGATAAGAAATTTTACTCATTTTGATCTTTTTTAAACTATGGCTTTCTGGTTTGTGTTCTGATTTCTGTCCAATTCTGAAACAGTTCTATAAGTATTTAGCTATTGGACTTGTTACATTCTAACCGAGTTGATGAGTTTGATTTAATTATTTTTTCTTGAAATAAAAAGACACAAAAAGAAATGTTCAGAAGAACATTATTATTCTTCTGCATAATTCTTGTTATCAAGAGGCTGCCTTTTATCCTCACATTTGTAATAGTTAACTCATTTCAATACAAATATGTAAGCCACAATTTTTTAAGGGGAAGAATATGTTACAGAGATTGGTGAGATTGAGAAATAGTGATTGACTTTTGGATATAAGAAATTAACACCAGGCCTAAACTTTCATTGATCAAGGTTCTCAGTCTGTTTGAGGATGTGTGTTACAACTCTAGAAATCACCTCATTGCCAGCAAGCACTGACTGGTACATTTTGGGTTGAAATTTTTCTTACCAAGTGGTTTCACCTGTGCTTTGTACGTATTGTTTGAGTCCATCAAGCATCATAGCATTACCACAAAAAATATATTCCTACTCATGAATAAGTGTAGTGGGCTGGCCTTGGCCAGCTGCTAGCCATCTACCCAGATGCTCTGTCATTTCCCTCCTCAACAGGGCAGGGGACGAAATGAGCTGAAAAAGCTTTCAGGTTCAGATAAAAATGCTGAGATTGCTTGCCTTTTACTGGCATGGGCAAAACAGAGTTGACTCGGAGAAAATTAATTTATTACCAGTGAAAATAGATTTGAGTAGTTAGAAAAAAAGACAAAAAATAAGATACCTTCCTTGCCCCCTCAACCCTTTTTACCCAGGCTCACCTTCACTCCTTCACTCCTTCACCAACTCACCTGTCCATCCCTCTGAGCAGTGCAGGGGGATAGGAAATGGGAGTTTACGGTCACGCATTTATGCCACGCCTTTCTCCTTACTTTCCTCTGCTTCAGTGTGGGTCCTCTCCACAGACTGCAGTACTTCAGGATATGATTTCTCCATGATATGACCTCTCCCAGTTGCTGTCTTTATCTTCATACACAAACATTTTAATCTTATTTTCTCCCTGTACTGTTGAGAAGGGGGACTGAGAGAGCAGCTGGGTGTGTGTCCAGCAATCAGCCAAGGTCTGCCCACTGCTGAGGACAATATTTTATATTCCTTTATGTTAAAATATATGTCCTCATTTTTGGCTAGAATTGAGGTAATTTTCACAAGAAGCTGGGAGGGAACACAGCCAGGATAGGTGACCCAAACTAACCAAAAGGGTATTTCATACCATATGACCTCATGCTCAGCGTATAAAGAGGGCTGGCCAGGAAGGAGTGGTGACTTGGGATGGTCTTGGATGAGCAAATTGCACTGTGTGTAACCCTCTTTGTAAGTTGTAAATACTATTGTTGTTATTTTCCTCTTCCTTTGCTGTCCTAGTGAACTGTCTTTATCCCAACTCATGAGTTTTACCTTTGTCTTCTGATTCTCCTCCCCATTCCACAGGGCGGAGGGGGAGAAGAGGGTTGAGTGAGCAGCCATGTGGTGCTTAGCTCCTGGCTGGGGCTAAACCATGACAATGTATTTTATTTTCAACAAGTGATTCACAAAATTGAAATAATTTATAGTAAAATAGCTGTCCTTTGACAACAGCTGGTTTTTAAATGAAAACTAATAGAAATGCAAGAAAATAATACTCACTGGTGATTATCCTGCATGAAGGTTAATTTTAGGAAACAAGCTCAGATATGGTGGCTATGATTTATACCCTCAAACAGAACTGCAATAAACCTTCTTTCATGACAACAGTGGTCAGTTCTCTGAGACACAGAACATCTTTGGCAGATGGAGTCTTGAAAGCCTTTTTTTTCAAAACAAATTAAAATTACTTGCTTTGTTCAAAAGAACGTATATCTAAGTGTATATTTTTATTTAACTATCCATTAGCTTCATGTGTACTGCTTTCATCCATTTCACAGGATTTTCACTCATACAGCTAATGAAATGATAGAACCCAAATTCCTAACAGTAGTGCATACACCAGAGACAGTTACTTTCCTCCATTATGTGAGATAAGCATTTGACTAATGAAGTTGCTGAATTGACAACATTGAAAATTAGTTACTGCTAATCAACACAATGAAAAACACAAATTTCATTTCCTGTTTGATTATTGACTGTAAAGTCTCCAGTGCTTGGGATGATTAAGCATCGTATTTTTGTATGCAAACTGATAGTATCTAAAGGTCCTGACTTACAAACCTAAATAAGACATGTAATATGAAATCTTGGTTGCTTCATTTTGCATGTTCAGAGCTACTTCGAGTTCAAACCATTATACTAAAGAGAAAAAGTAGTCATTTAATTAGATGATGCAGCTGAATATTGAAAGTAATAATAAAAAGTGCTGGTTTAATATTTGCATACATTTTGTCAGCAAGTTTCAAATTTTGTCATCTTCAAATTTTATGGAGTGAGGTGAATAGTATTTATTTAATTTAGAATACAGAGAGGCATTAAAAAGATAAAATAAAACACATTTTTAAATTGTAATAAAACAGATACTGTTATTAGATTAGATTGCAATATGGAAAGTCAATATTTTGACTACTAGCCAAATTAATGAGTATTAATTATTTTCAAAGGAATAACAATTGACACAGTATCACCAACACAGGCAATTAATTTATTCTGTGCTGAAGGTGCCCACACAAGGGGGTGGATGAGGCTTGAAAAGTGACTAGCTAGACCTTTAAAAAGGCTCAAGAACTAATCGCGTAGTCAATAGAGAGATGTAAATATTACTGAAGACTTTAATGGATAATCTGCATTAAATGGCTCAGCCCTGTCCACTGACTGTATAGGGAAAAAAGACTGTCTTTGAGCAGAGGTATTTAGTGAAGAGATAGTAATTTCCTTTTAAAAACAAATAATTTTCAGCAGCCTGCTGGCTAGAAGGAAGAATCAGAGCATCATTAAACTAAAAAAGGAAGATAGATAATATCCGACTACTGATAGTTGCAAGGTAAATGTGAAACTCGAAGTTGGTCATTTTAAGATCTTTTTGTAGAATAGAGAAAAAAAGATGATTTTAAGAATTTTAATCTGACTAAAGTTAGATTTAATTTTTTAATATTTTTTTTTATTTTAGGATCAGATGAATTGTCTTCTGTAAGTGCTTAATTAAAAAAAAAAAAAAAAGGACTTGAGAATGACAAGCTCGGGTCTTGTTTTTGGCCAGATGAGTCTTAATTAAAGTAACTGATCCGTCAGGGCAGGGAAGAGAGGAAGAAGTTTTCTTTACTAAAAAATAATGATTCACAAAAACATTGCCAGCAAAGCATATATTCTTCTTGAAATTTCTATCTATTTTAGATTTTTAAGTTTACTACATGTTTTGGTTTGTTTTTCATACCTAAACTACATCTGAAACTGAATCACATCATTGACAAGTTCTTTGCCAATTTAAGATCCAGACTGAAACAACAGTAACACCTGTATTGCTTAAATATCAGAATGAGATAATGGAATTGTTTTTTGGTATCTGCATATGTGCAAAATCAATTACAATTGACTTGAGCACTTGTCCGCGATACAAGAACTTGATAGTTACTGTGAAAATAACAGAGCTACAGAAACAAAAGAACCTGCTGGTTATCTCAGAGAATAATATAATAAACATGAAATGCAGCTGGCTTAACATATTTGTTGCTTTCTTCACCTTCTGGGTTTTTTTAATACAAATCCAGCTGTGTTCATCTGTCTTACTACCAAGTCTTCATTTTACTGCTTAGTCTTGCTAAATTAAGTAAGATTTTTATTTTAAAATAATAAATATTAATAGTCATAGGTTTTTACCAACAGAAGTAGTTGTATTTCTTCTCATCATATACTTTTTGCATTTTCTGTTTTGTTCATCATTTCCTTCTTTAAGGTCATGAAGCACATTGTGATTCAAACCTGCTTGATTTTCTGACTCTTTTAGGTCTTGGATTTCATCACTTGAACCTTTCCTTAGCATGTCAGCACTTATTACTAGTCTTAGATGGTTCCTCTTTCCTTGTGTTCAAAGAATGTTATTTTGGCATTAGAAATTTTAACTTCTCTGACATTGGAAAAAGCCCCCAAACAATTATTTCACCTTTTCTTTAACTGGATTCTAGACAGATGTTTTCTGAAGTAGCACCAAGAACGTTTTGGATAATGCTAACACCATATTAAAGTGTGTAATTTTGAAGAAAACTGTCTAAGTATTTGACAGTAGGATTTAAATTCTGTTGTGGAGAAAATGGCAATTTCATTCTTGCATAATCAAACAAATGCAGATGAAAAAAGAGATCAGCACTGAACAAGCTCTCTGTATAGAATATATAGACAGTATATAGGTTGCAAATTTTACTATATCATTAACATGAATCTTTATCGTACAAAGAAAGAAGCATACTGATGAGAGTAGTGAAGATGGACTTTATTTTTTTAAAGATTATTCTTTTTATCTTTGTTATTTGTGTGTAAAAATAAATGAAAAGTTCTTTCACTATCTCATTCATAGAAGAAATGCCAAAACATATTTAGAAAACTACAACGTTGTTAATGAGTCTGTTCTAACTAGCCTCCTACTGACATTAAAAACTTAAATTGCATGACATATGTTCATCTAGTCAGTATGGAAACTGCTTTTCAAATATTCGTATCTGAGTTACAATAGTAAGTACTATTTAACTGTTATGTGGTAGATAGATAGATACTTAAATTAAGTTTTCAAAGATATGACTTTAATGGTAAAGTTCAGAAATTTCTCATGAGGGAATAAAATATAACTATCCAGGCATGGAGAGACTTCTTTCATGTTAGAGAATTGTTTCCTGTGCAAGTTGATTAAAGACACAGGAATGTGTAACCTACTTTATACCCTCTGCCTTAGATCACAGTCCTTATATTTATCCATTTTCTATGTAGTTACCCCTGGTAACACATCCAAAATTAAACAGCAGTCTAACTTCATGTCAAATTTATTTAGGGGAAAAAAAAGCAAAGTTTATATGATTAAGTTGCAAGTTTTCAAAATTTTTCAAGTTGTTCTATGTTGGCAATGACAATATTTTCCCCAAGAAATGAAATTCACATACTTCTTTAAAATAATATAACAGTTTTGACAAACTATAGTACAAAATGCAAATCCATATAAGCTCTTAGACATTTGTCTTCCAGTCAACCAAATTAAGACTGTCAAACAGTCTGGTGCCAAGGGACTCATGTCTAGAGGATTCCTTTTGTCTATGTTTCAGTCCTTCATCTTTAGTTGTCAATATACAGGACTCATCAATGTCAGTGTCAGAATCTACATCAGCATTTGTTGCAGACCAAACACCTGTAGTTTAATATGCTTGTGTTATGGACTGTCAGTCTTTTCAGTCTTGTGGTTTTGAGGTTGCTCCTAAGGTTGTAATCCTAAAAACATGCTGAAAAGACATCCAGAATATTTATCATACTCAAAGGGAAACAGTTTATTATGTACTATATTACACAGGTTGTGGGGTTACAAATTGCAGATATGACTTGTACTTACCATATCTGCAACATCTTTTTGCTTTTAAAGTAACTCTGTGGAAGAAAAAAAAAAAACGCCTTGAATTTTTTAGGACTTCTGACATGACAGTAAAACTTAGAACTGAAGGATGCTGAAGAAAGATTATTAAGATAAAATGATGAGTAAAAACAATAAAAATCAGAGAACTTTTGTTGTAACATAATAGAATTTGGAGATATGTCAGGAATAATTCTACAGAGCATTATCAGCCTTGGTCAGCCTGTCATTCACAAGAATATAAAAGTAATTTTCAAGTTTCCAACAAGGTCAAATTGACTAGATTGATCATCCTATACAATTTAAATTGCTGTATAAGATGTTAACAGAAAATCACATTTGCTACGTTTGGGGTTACAAGAATTTATCTTGTTACAGTTAGGGTAGTCCATTAAATCTGTCAACAACCACTGCTTCTCTGTAAAAGAATTTATGATTTCAGCCATCTGTGCTAAAATTTTAGAAAAACCTACACCAATTTATTTGGACTAGGTAATTTGGCATAATCGGTTGGCATAATGAGAGAAGTTCCATGCAAACTTTTAAATTTTTGGTTACAGAGCTGCAGGTTAAAGGTGACTCCCATTGAAATCACAACTCTTCCTTTATTTTCTGCATAGCTGAAGTCTTACTTAGAATTCTTTGGTTACCTGCATTTAGAAATTAGAGTCAAAGGCCCACACTATTGCCACTATTCCACTTGTCTGGTGAGCTAGACATTGCCTATAGTGAGGACACCTTCAGTGGGTTTGAATCATAGAATCATAGAATCACTAAGGTTGGAAAGGACCTCTGAGATCATCAAGTCTAACTGTCAACCTAACACCACCATGCCTGCTAGACCATGTCGTGGAGTGCCATTTGATGTAAATGTAACCTATAAGTTACAGTAGGATCATAAGATATGAACATCAATGAGACATATCATAGTATTACAATACTTAGAAACAACTTACAGTTATAAGATATTCTTGTGGGAGAATTGGCACCACTGCAGGTTCAATTTAGGTGCTCTGACCTTTATGCCAGCCTTTTTCCTTTTAGTTGTTTTTGAACAATGTTGTGAAGGCTAAAATAATTTATTTTTGTGCAATTCAAGAGCCTAAAATGAGAAAAAAAAATTTGCTTTTCCCTTCTTCTTGTTTTAACCCTTTGTATGTTTTTAATCCATGATTTTTATGAATAACACCTTCTACCAGAAAATAATTCGGAATTCGTAGTTTCAATGTTTAGAATAAAACATACCAGACAATTTTTACTGGAATCACTTTAATCAAAGCAATTAAAGAATTTTTTTAAAAATAATTTCATATTAAAAAGAATGAAGGCAATAGATAATTTTCATTATAACCACAGTACTTGTGTGATGCATAGTATTTTGATAGCATGAAAGTATCATAAGCAATTATGATCGTCACTCATCTTTTGTTTTGTCCTTTTATACAGGTATATTATGAGGACAAAGTCTTCATTTTGAACTCGGATGTATCACCAAATTTAAGTGTCAGGGCCCTGAATGCAGCAATAGGCCTTAATGACTCTCACCAGCCTCTCCTGGGGCCTCCACTCATACCCTCCTTTTATTCCAAGGAGATCCATTGAAGCTCAGTCCTTGTGTGAGCTATATTGTAGTTGTAAATGTCTCTAGCCTTGCCTTCTCATCTCTATAGTTAGCTTGTTTCTTAGCTGGATCCCTTGGATATATGCTGTTCTTGCCTCCATATCTGTTTCCTCAATGGACCCTGGACCACGGTTGTATCCATATCTCCAGCTCTGACTACTTTTGCTTCTGCCTGGACATCCTACATGGACCCTGGATTTGATCCATTCCCTCCACTTGTCTGGGAGTTTTGATTAATCTTGTTACTGGCCCCAGGGTGCAGTCCCACTCTTGTTGCTCACTGTCTTTGCATAAGCTTGTGAATTATAACTCATTCCCAAGAGCAATGCACTGACCCCGTATGGGAAAGATAAGAAAATGGACTGTAGACTTTAAAATCTATAGGAGCTATTTGTATAGACACCACACAGACATAAATGGGGGAAAAGAAAAAAAAAAAAAAGGCAAAAACCAACCAACCAACCAAACAAACAAAAAACACAACCCAAAACAAAAGAAACCCACAAAACAAAACCTGTCACTGTCATAAGCGAAAATGTACACAAAAAAACTCTGGAAGGTACTCATAGCCTTTTGTGGATGAATAGACACTTCTAAATTTATCCAATGAATCTGTGCAAATTAAAATTTTAACTTATATTCACCTAAAAAGACATTTCAAGAGAAGAACCAAAGAAAATGAACATACCCAAGAGACAGTAGAAGACATTAACTTCTCGTCTGTACTGTTAGAATGAAACAACCAAAAAATATAAAAACTACGATAAATGTTCCTACATATTAGACACGTTTTTACATTTTAAAGATTCACAAATGAGTAGGGGTTGGAAGGGACCTCTAGAGATCATCTAGTCCAACCTCGCTGCTAGAGCAGGGTCACCTAAAGCAGGTTGCACAGGATTGCATCCAGGTGGGTTTTGAATTTCTCCAGAGAAGGAGACTCTACAAGTTCTCTGGGCAGCTTCTTAACCTCTGGGCAGCTTCTTAACCTCTGTCTTGAGACAGCTTTTTAAACCACTGATGTTTAGCAACATGATTTGAAACAGACATCTATACTGTTTCAATATACTGAAATATCATTTACTCTGTATTTCAGCTGCTGAGTGGATAGAATATTGTTACATATTGTATGACATCAGCTGCTGTTTTTTCCATACACTGAAATTAGGTGGAGACAAAAAACAGCTGGAATGCCTTACAAAACACTAAAACCATTAGGTTTGCTCTGTTCAGTCTACTACATCAAGCTTATTTAACCAGGTAATATAAACTTCTATTTTATATCTAATTTCTAGGGCTTCTTTGTGTATGTCATGAATTGAAGAACGCTGTACTGGGTCTGGCTGAGCTGGAGTTAATTTCCCCGTAGCAGCCCTCACAGTGCTGTGCATTGGTAGCAGCAAGGTGCTGATAACACACCAGTGTTTTGGCTGCTGCCGAGCAGTGCCGGCACACATCAAGGCTGTGTCTCCAACCCTTCTTCCACCCCCTCAGCAGTAGGCTGGGGGTGGGCAAGATCCTGGGAGGGGACACACCCAGGGCAGCTGACCCAGACTGGCCAAACGGATATTCCATACCATATGACATCTGCTCAGCAATGGGAAGCTGAGGAAGGGGGGGAGGAACGGAAGGCATTCGGTTTTTTTCAATGTTTTCTCTTCCGGGTAACCACTACGCATTTTGAAGCCCTGCTTCCCAGGGAGTGGCCGGACTTCGCCTGCTGATGGGAAGTAGAGAAGAATCTTTTGGTTTTCCTTGATTTACTTCAGCGTGTGGTCTTGCTCTTGCTATATTAAAACTGCCTTTATCTAAACCCATGATTTTGGAGTTGTCTTTTCCATCTTATTTTTTCCCTCTCCTCTCTCTGCCCTGCTGAGGAGGGGAGTGATAGAGTGACTTGGTGGACACCTGGCGTTTAGCCAAGATGAAACCACCACACTTTTCCTTTTAAGTCGTTTTGTTTGATTGGTTCTTCATAGAATCACAGAATTGTTTGGCTTGGAAGGGACCACAAGGATCACCTAGTTCCAATCCCCCCTGCCATGGACAGGGACACACTACGCTAGACCAGGTTGCCCAAAGCCCCATCCAACCTGGTCTTGAACACTGCCAGGGATGAGGCCTCCGCAGCTTCTCTGGGCAACCTGTTCCAATGTCTCACCACCCTCACAGTAAAGAATTTCTCAAAAATGAAACCGTGGGAATACCTGTGGGGACATTTAGAAAAGGATCAATACTCAGGTTGTTCCCCAACTAGTATCATTCAGTAAGGTATCTACACTGTGCAACATAATACTCTGTTTTTCTCTCTTCCCACTTGATTATCTTAGTTTTATGTTTACTCTTTTTCCAGAATTCCAAGTGAGGATAACAACAAAAGACAGAAACAAAACTGGAATCCGCTTTTGTTATCCCAGAACGCCTTGTTCAGAGCAGCTGAACAGTACGGTACTGAGTGACCTTGCCTATATGTTCATATGGATTAACATATCCAGAATTAAATTAGAGTAGTTAATTGTTCACAGGAAGCTATGCTCACAAACACAGACTAGACATATGTTCAATGAGATAATTTCTTTCACTCACATAGACATCAATATTCTAAGTTAGACCAGCAGCTTATTCTCTGCTCCATGCAAAGGAAAAGGCCTAAACGTGCATGTGAAATAGATTGTCAATGCGCTTCAATTTGCAGGATTGAATGCTTGCAGGCAAAGAAAGTCCGAGGAGTGTTTACAGGCAAAGGATAGGAGTGATTACTCAGGGGGGACGAGGAAGAGAAAAAATGGTCTTGCCACGTACTCCCACTAGCATCTACCAAAAAATAGTTTGTTAAATGAATAAGGAAACTATATTTTTAGAAAGCATGGACAGAGATTGTACTTATAGCCTATTTTAAATGTTTACGACTTTACAAATAAAAATTTACCTTTTCTGATTCCCTGCTGCTGAAGATGAACATTCACATACATCTGCACAAAACACCTCAAATGATGTTTTTCTTCTGGTTTTCTTAAGCCAAGGTGGAGAATTAAAAAAATTTCTAGGACAAAAGCAAAGGATTTTTTAGTGTTTAAGGAACTTAATCTAATATTTAGCAAAACTGGATTCAATTCCCAACTCTGCTGTAAACTCCTTATATTACACTGGCCTAGACATGTAAGGCAAATTTTTCAAAGCTAATTGAGCATGTAAAGAGGCAGATAGACATGAGTGAGATTTCAATAAACGCCTGATATATTTAGCTGTTTTGTGCTATAAGCTTATTTACTTAAGCTTATTTACTTTTAAACAGGAAGCTGTCTAAAAATCTGATCCTAATCACCTCGTCCTCTGCTATGGTCTCAGTTTAACTGCCTGTGAGTGTGTAAAATAAAAAGTAGATATTTTGAAATTAGGTAGCAAAACAAATGCATCAAGATTTTGAAGGTGCTCAGTATACAGCATTGGGAGCTATATAACTTACCTTACCTAATTGACTTTAGTCATAACCCGCAAGAGAATGTTACATGCAGAATTTATTGTTTCATTCTGCACCACAAAATGCTGTCAGTTAGCAGAAGGAAGCCTGAGAAATATGATGGATTTCCTGATAGAAACATGTTTGAGTGACTGTTACTTTCCTTATCCCTGTTCTTCTAGGAGTTTTAGATGTTTTCATTGGACACATTAGTATCTGACTGAATTTATTTTAGTGAAGAAAAATATCTCTAGTGAACAAGAATGGGAAGTATTGAAACATGTGTCTCATACTCTGAAGGAATCTGTCACTATCTAGAGGTGGCATTGCCTGTTGTGCTCACTCCTTTTTAACCTTTCCCATCTTTTTTTTTTTTAAATTTAGTTGCTTTATGTACTCAGCCTTTTTCTTAATCTCATTAGAAAAAAAAGCAAACCCCACCTTGAAAGTCTTCACTGTCCTTAGGACCAAGCACAGTATATGGTCATATATTTTTGTCATAGTATTTCTGGGACCTGTGGCTTATCGGAAATTGTGGAAGAAAGGAAGTATTTGCAACTGTCAGCCACTTGAGACTTTTATTGCATAATATGAAAAGGTCATGAGGCAGATATATGTGGGCATATACCCAGGTATATAAAAAAGTGCTTCCAAAATCTCTCTACAATGTTTACTCGTGTCAGACCCCTAACTTGTCAGGAGTTTTTAAAATTGAAAAATGAGATTGATTCTAATTATTTACTATTTATTAAAATCATTCAACATAATATGTAAAATATCTTACACTGTATCATAGAAAAACAACAAAATCACAGAGCATCTAACATTAACTGAATTAAAACAGGTAAGAATGGAAGTCTAATGGTACGATCTTTACACAATTTAACAGGAATGCTGTGCTTTCCATTTTTAAGCAGAATTCTGCCTTGGCTTTGCAGACAAAAGTTGCTTAGAAATGGATACCACAATAATGCACTGGAGTATCTACCAAACACCTTCACAATAAAGCAACAGTATCCTTTCTCTAATTATATTGTGCTTAACTGGAGTTGCAAATTATCATAATATTTATTTTTCTATTTTACATCTAAAATATAAATTATTATATATAATATAAAATATTACATTTTATGGTTCTACTATTCAGGTTAAGGAATAAAAAAGAATGAATAAAATTGTATTAAAATGGTAGAGCTAGCATATGATTGCTGATTGTCATGGGATTTTATCTGTTGTCCAGTGGTTTAGTCCATTACATAAACCGACCATGCAACTATTGCACCAATCAAATTCACCCTTTCTTAACCTAGTTACTTACTTTAGTTTCATATTTAGAATAATTACTTCATCTCCCACGCAGGGATGTTTAATCTATACTGGTGAATGGTCACCAGAGACTGTAATTCTTGGGTTCACATTTTCAGACCAGAATACTGCTTCATCATTTTCATTCCCATACTCAAAACAGTGGTGTGGACTTCTGTATGTACTAATTACATGTCTAGATCATCATCCTACAGAAAGGAGCATAATGAAGATTTCTTATATCTCTGAAAGAATTCAGCACAAAAAAGAATCTGTAGTCATGCTTTGAAGATACGAGGAAAACTATCAAGGTCATAATACATGCACATGTGACATATAAGCTATCATTATATATATCACATGAAATTATATATTATATATATCACATGAAATTATATATTATTATGCCTCCTTACACTCAAGAACTTGAACAGTGTGATGGCAGACTGAAAGTGTAAAATTTCTACTTCTGTCTTTGCTCAGGCCCTACTTTAAATGCAGAGCACAGGTTTAGCTTTTATTTGATTATCTGAGATGGGATTCAGTTCAACACAGGGGTGCCTAAACATAGATGTCTTCTTGCAGGGACAGGATTCAATTACTTATAAATAGGCATTTAGTGTCATTCAGACTGTGAAATAGCTTTTTGTGGACTCCAGCTGACAATTTAGAGCAGTATTGTCTTCCTGTAAATGCTATGTCATATCTGAAAAGCACGTACAGATACCTGGACACACAAAAGCATGGACTGAAATGGACTAAATGCTCTTAAGCAACTGTATTGCACTATATGATAGCAGCTGTTTGTGTAGGCAAACTAATATCAGTCATGGGGTAGTCTTCCTGAGCTCTTGTGTTCCTCTCTGGAAAAGTGTAGATCTACAACTTTTGTATCTGCCAGCCACATAGTATTGTCTCAGATATCCTAGTGCACCTCATAGGGCAATGCATGTTTCTGCACATCCAGTTCTTCTAAAGCTATTGCATTTTATTGCTTATGAATTTTGGAAATATAAGTTTAATCTTACTAAGTATAATAGTATACAGTTGGGGACTCTTAAAACCTGACTGATTTCTACTTGTCTCACTTCAAATCAAGAAGATTGCCTCAGATGCTAAGGTCAGGGGGCTGGGAAAATTCAACAACACTGACATTATGTGTTATAACACTGGTTTCACTTAAATTAGTGTCTTCAATTCATATGGGTTAAGAGCCCCTTGATTTTTTCCTTAATTTTAATTTGAAATGAACTTTGAAAACCAAGATAAAACCTCAAATCTCAGCTGAGATTTCCTGGTTTTGATAAAAAACCACTTCAATTGGGAAATGACTATTCTTCTAACCTATGTAGTATCCATCCCTGAAGGAAAGAAAACATAAATCTTCCTTATTAAAAAAACCCAAAAAACCAAACAAACGAAGAAACAATCTCTCCCCAAAACAGGCAGAAGCAACCAACCTTCTCCTCTACCTTGATAAATCAGAAGCTATATTGGCAAGCTGGTGTGGAAAGTCTACATGGATACTTTTTCATTTATCTTATTAAGGGAATTGTTTTCTGTGACAGTTAAATAGTATAATATTTAAATAATTGATAACACTTTTTCCTTAAATGTTCTTCAAGATATTATCCTGTGTCAAAAGGTTATATTCATGTCCAACACTTAATATACTAAATTATGTCACTGTTGCCTTTCTTCATTTTTGCATTCCTCCCTGGAGCATGATGTTTCTGATTAATAAATTGTTCAGAATTTCTAAAACATATATGTATGTGTATTTTAAAATAGAGTTACAGATTCCAATGTTTTCCTGAGATTTTCCTCTTAATATTTTTCCATTTACGGTATTATGGATATTGCCTATTATTCTCATTAATTCTTATTGAGTGGTTATTATTTAGCACACCATGATTTATTATGATGTAATTTTTTATTATTTAATTATCGATTACCTTGATATCTACTGATCAAGGATTGCAGATCACATATTGATTTGGATTTATTTTTGGCTCTTTATCTAATGCATTCTTTTGTTGAGGTTATCTTATATAATAAGGTTCTGAGCACTACTTATAAGAATAACAAAGAAACAAAATGCTACAGGCATGAAGTTTGACATTATTGGCAAGAATCTCTTCATATTTACATATTCATTGCATTAACTTAATGTATTTATAATTCATAAAGTCTAACTATTTTTATTCTATGTATATCCCCGTGCCTTAATGTGTTTACTTTTCATACAGTCTATGTCTCTATGACATAGAGACACTACGACACAAACACTTTTTAACACAGTAAAGCAAAACCTAGCCTTGAATACCTGAAAGGAAGTTGTGATGAGCTGGGGGTTGGCATCTTCTCACAGATAACTAGTGAATAGGACAAGAGGGAATGGCCGCAGGTTGCACCAGGGGAAGTTCAAGTTGTAGATTAGGAGAATTTAAAAAAAATCCACATAGATAGGGTGGAGAGCTGGACGGGGAGGAACCTAGTGGGATTCAGTAAGGGCAAGTGTAGGATCTTGCATCTGGGAAAGAAGAATCCCATGTGCCAGTATAGGTTGGGGACTGACCTGCTGGAGAACAGCATAGGGGAAAGGGACCTGGGGGTCCTGGTGGATGGAGGGGTGACCCAGAGGCAGCAATGTGCCCTGGTTGCCAGGAAGGCCAATGGCATCCTCGAGTGTATTAGAAGGGCTGTGGTCAGTAGGTCAAGGGAGGTCCTCCTCCCCCTCTATTCTGCATTGGTGAG
>VWZZ01008031.1:340958-385980 GCA_013399095.1 Psophia crepitans | reverse complement strand
CCTGACCATGGCAGGGGAGTTGGAACTAGATGATCCTTTTGGTCCCTTCCATCCCAAACCATTTTTTGATTTCTTTAAAAAATGTACTGATTAACTCCACCCTAAGTCTTTTTCCATAGATTATGTGTGTGGTGGTAGTCCAGATTTCTTGCAGTAACACTATAGGATAATAATTAAAACATTTTTCAGTGTTAAATCATCTGCCAAATTTTCCAAAACCAAGTTTTTGGGGACAAATTATGGTCTCTAATTCTTATTTTAGTAACAAAAGGTTGTATGGTAGAACTATTACCATTATTCTTATTTGTCTCTCCCACACATCTATTTTTTCAGAAATATAAGAATTTGGACCCTTAGGCTGACAAAGCCCCACTGTAAATTGAGAATGACAGAAAGAACAGGAAGGAGCTAAATGTTACAATCAAAGCATAGCCTTAGACAGTGGTTTTCTCTTTTGCAAATGTGACCATTTAAAAGGGAAATGCAGATTTCAGCTTACGTCAAAATCTAAAACCTTTAGCTGCCTTTGATCTGTTTGAATAAATTTGGAAACTAGTTACTACTCTTTCAACTTGCTCAAATATAATATGACATTATTTCAAAAGAGAATGTGGATCTGATCCTACATATATGTTTTATATAAACATTTTTAATTATTTCAATTAACATTTTATTTATTTCATATATGTAGATTTGGATTATTCCTATCAGTATTTGTCATACTAGAAAAGAACAACATAGTTAAACTGTGAATGAACAGAGGACAAATTAAATAAACCTTACATTTCTCTATGAAACCTATTATTGAGATAATGCTTAATGGCAACTGGAAGCTTTTTAAAAACATTAGCAACTATCTAACAAGATTGGCTTACTAGTTACTAATTACCAGTTTCACCAAATCTAGTTCTCATGTGTGAAATGACAATAAAAACATATGGTTTCAGATCATTAGAGACTGAAGGAAATTGCCATCAACCTCTCAAAAAGAGCTTAACTGTCTAGAAAAGTTGTCAGGCTGGTGATCCCTCTAGGTGACTTTTCCATTATCAAATGTTTGGGGGTTTTGGTTGTTGGTTTCGGGTTGTTTGGTTGGTTGGTTGGCTGTTTGGGTGGTTGGTTATTTGGTTGGGGTTTTTTTTGTGTTCTGATGCTTTAGTTTAAACAGTATAAACGTACATTTTGAAGTTCAGTGTAGTTATTGTCTGTCGGTCTTTCTTAGACTGATGTGTGCAGAAGCAACATTGAGAGCTATCCCTTAAGCTTCAGAAATAACAAGATTGCTTGGAGGGAAATAAGAACTTCTTAAGAATATTCCGAACCAAGTTCAGAAATGCTGTACATACAGTCTATGAATACTTGTTTCTTTTGACAGACACTTCAGTTACTCAGACAGCGGTATCCCGTGCAGTTCATGCTGACATAGAGTGTTTACATGAGATCTTGGCCCCTAGAATAGCATGGGTTATCTAACAGGATATGCACCATATCATACCTATGAATTCCTTCAGGATGTCTCAGATGCCCTACAGTATGTGTAATAATACTGAATACTTAGGTATAGATGATTAAATTGAGCCCAGAGTATTTGTACTCCCACTGAAAGCATGATAGGGTTTTATAGACTTGACTTTGACAGCACATCCATATCTGCATACATATGTAAGCAGGGTAATCTTTACTGACTTATCAATGTCTTGTTCTGTGCTCATCTCACTTGTTATCATCCACATAAAAGTTATCAGTCTATTATTAATTGGCTGTCTAGGTTTTATAGTTTCTCTGTTGTTGATGGAAAAAGATAGGCACTTCTTGACTAAGTTAGACATATTTATTCAGATGGAATTAATTACTTCGTGCCTACTAACTTCTTATAAATGACAAATGAACTATAGATGCAAAAGCTAGTTCACAACTACCTTTCAGGTAAATAAAGCTGAATGAGATTAATCGAGTCACTGATGCATTTAACAAAAACTTTAAGAAAGAACAATAATAAGCATGGAAAGGAATTTGGAAGACCAGAATCATGCTTCCTTTTCTAACATGCTTCCTTTTTTAACATTTTAATCTTCTTAAAAATATGAATTTTGAACACCTATTCGCATGTCCATGTTTCCAAATTTACATTAGAGTTACACCAATAAATTACTGGATCAATAAAAAGTTAAATTAGACCTCTTCTCTGCAATTTATTATTTTTAGTACAGATAGGTTTCACAGAATGGCACAATCACTGAAGCTGTGAGGAAACTGTGGAAATCAGCCAGTTCAACTCCTCTGCTGAAGGTATAGTGACCTAGGGCAAATTGCTGAACCTGCATCAAGTCAAGGACTGAGTATCTCGAGGGATGGAGACTCCGCCACAACTTCTCTCATTAACATACTCCAGCAGTTAGTCACCTCACAGTAAAAGAGTTATTTTCTTATGTTTAAGTGGAATTTCCTATATTTCAATTTGTTCCCACTTCCTCTTGTCTCATAACTGGACGCCACTGAAAAAAGTCTGGCTTGTCTTCTTTACTCCCCACCCCCAGGTATTTATACACAGTGGTGAGTTCCCAATGAGCCTTCTCTTCTTTAAGCTGAACAATCCCAGCTCTCTCAGTCTCTCCTCATATGACAGATGCTCCAAGTCCTAGTCATCAAGGCCAAGTGCTGGGTCCTGCACTTTGGTCACAACAACCACACCCAACATTACAGGCTTGGGGAAGAGTG
Organism: Psophia crepitans; assembly: GCA_013399095.1. Lineage (NCBI taxonomy): Eukaryota > Metazoa > Chordata > Aves > Gruiformes > Psophiidae > Psophia > Psophia crepitans. The sequence goes on along the minus strand of VWZZ01008031.1, from coordinate 383,262 downwards.
GCTGGAAAGCTGCCAGAAGGAACAGGACCTGAGTNAGGACAAGGGGGAACGGCTGCAAGTTGCGCCAGAGGAGGTTTAGGTTGGAGATTAGGAGAAATTTCTTCTCAGAAAGGATGGTTGGGCATTGGAAGGGGTTGCCCAGGGAGGTGGTGGAGTCACCGTCCTTGCAGGTGTTTAAAGCAAGGTTGGATGTGGTACTTAGGGACATGGTTTAGTGGGTAATAGGTGTTGGGGGGACGGTTGGACTAGGTGATCCTTGAGGTCTCTTCCAACCTTAATGTTTCTATGTTTCTATGTCAATGTGTTGTCTGCCAGGATCCCTGAGTCCTTTTCTGTCAAGCTGCTTTCCAGACAGTTAGCCCTCAGTGCATTGGTGCCTGGGGTGCCAGCATATTCCAAAACAGTTTTTTTCTACAGTCCCAACTATTTTAAACTGATCCACTTAATGGCAGTGAAGAAATTATTTTTTCCTGTAAATAGTAAACGATAATACTGTGAACATTAAAACGTCTCTCCTGCAGAATTGAAAATTCTTGGTTATTAGTTTAGTTTGTCTTGTAAATATTTGCTGTTAGATTTAATTTTAAGATTTTTTTTTAAGTTAAGAATCTTATCCTTTAAAATACAGTTCTGAAATATGATATTTGTGATTTTTTTCCTTGATGCCTGAATCTGGATGTTTATGGTAGGGTTTCAGCCAAATATGTGGGGCACTGTCTAGGCAATCACATAAGATTAAGCTATACAAAACAGGACATGAGAAACTGCTAGATGAGAGATGAGAAAATTCTGGACATTATAAATAAGAGACTGAGAAGCTTACAAAAGTTACAGATAGCACTCTGAAGTACTGCGCAGGTGACTAAGGGAGAGGTGTGAGAGAAATGGTCAAACACCACAGGCAGCTGAATGGGAGCACCGTGGACCTTCAGAGGAGCAGAGTCCTGCAAGACCAGCAGTGCCTCAATAGCCTCATCTGTGATAGTGTGTAAGAAAGAAATGGTCCAGGTAACAGCATCAGATAAATCAACTTTGCACATACATGTAGCAAAGCTGGAATCAATGGGCTGTTTACCTCAGAACAGACAAAGGCAAAGGAGATATACAGCCATAGACAATATGGTCAAGAAATGGGAAAAAAATAGTAAAGTACGTGGATCAGGTGACTGAGGGCTGTTTGAGGATCCCTGCAAGCCAGTCCTGTCTTGCAAATGAGCACCACAACTTAAATCAGAACAATAACCCAAAATTGTGGCTCTGATCATATAACACGTCCAGTCTGCTTCCAAGGCCAGGATGATCCAGCGTGTTTCCACAGCTAGCAGGAAAACACCAGGACAGGCAGATTGAGCATCCTGACATCACCTTGTCACTGTCTGATTTGGGTCAGATGCCATCAGCATCTGCCCATTGCTTCTGGATAGCTTATATGAAAGACACTTGGAAACAAAACCAACATGTTTATGCATAGCAGTGTCATAAGAATGGTCTGTGTGACTAGCATAGCTTTGATATTTTAATCTCCCAAAGGAAATGGTAATTAAAAATCCTATTTCAAATATTCACAGTGAGATCAAGTACTGCTTTCCTATTATATTATCTTGTTAAATTATTATCTCTGGATTCATGCTATGAAATATACATAATATACAGCAGCACTAACTGGTGCTAAATTGCTCCATGTGTAAACTATGCAATTCATTCCTTCTAAAAAGAAAAATAGTGAAAGATAGCTTCTTAGAATGAGGAAATAGATGTTTGTAGAGCCACCTTAAAATGAAATTAAAGATCAGAAAAATATATCACTGTAACTAATAATATAGTGTGATAGAATGACTGTAATTTTTTGTGCAGAAATTTATAATATATTTCACATGAAAGAGTTGAAATAGATAACTATATGTCACATTATTGTTCTATTGCTGTGGACATTTAAAGGAATTTCTGTGTCACAGCCCTGTCCCAGGGAAGACTCGCATTTATTTCAGTATATTTACTCTATGGAAGTTTATGTTAGAAATATTGCACTTAAATCCCTCCGTAATTTTCATGCAAAATTGCCATCCTAAACAAGGATTCCTTCTGGGTTTTGGAGTTTTGTTTCTTTGTTGGTTGGTTAGGGATTTTTTTGTTTTGGTTTGGTTTTTTCTTTCATTTTCTTCAGGAGGACTGGGAAAGAGGATCTTATAAACCCTATTGTTTCCACTACTACTCAGGAGTGCCTATACCACCAGTATAAAAAACCCTTCATTATAATTCCTGTAGCATCTGTCCAGAAAACAGCAAAGAGAACCTTAAATTTTAAAATATATATTTTTTTACCAGCTTTCTGAACTGGAGACAGGAACTGAATTTTGTCCTGAGGATAGAATATTTTCTGTTCCATATAAGGAGGAAAGGCTCTTCAGAGAGACTCTTCTGAAAGTATATCACAAATTCTTCTGTGCAGCAACTCAACAGTTGGAAGCTCTAGCTGGAGCTGCATGTCAGTAACCAAATGCTTCCTCGTGTCCCTTCTGGGGTGTTGTGCTCTGCATCAGCACTTAACAACAGTCTTCCCCTTAAAGCACAATACCTCTTGTTTCATATATATCTGTAGTTTGCCTATCACGAGAAGCTATTGTGATCACATGATGTTCTGAAAACCCTAAATAAGAAAAATTGATTGTCATGATTATAGAAGTTACTGCCCAAAATAAATGATTTAACATTTGGAAAATTAAATATAAAGGTGTTCGCCCAGGCAGTGTAGCTTACCAACTGTAGGCTAACAGTATAAAAGTCAAACTCTCCAGTTCTATGTATTTGTGAAAGCCTAGTAAAGAGATAGGAGAGAAGCTAACTTCTGATTGTTTGTAAAAATCTTAAATAACTTGATGTCACAGATTTTGAGAACAGAATATAGACAAGGGCTGTGCATTGTAGCTTTTGATATCTCTAGAGCCACAGGATGCACAGTATAAGGATGGTTCAGGGTTATTGCAGGGAATAAACTTCAGCAACCACTGAACATTCTTAAAATAAATTATAGATTGATCTCTACCTCCTAAACACACCCAGAACTAGTGTCCAAGCATGTTAGCTGGTTCAGGATAAAACTCTAATTTAACAATTTAACAATACGTATGTTTTAATTCCAGTCCCAATAAATGGTGGCTATGTTTAGCGTATTTATATGGGCATATTCTTCTATTTTTAGGTTTGCCACCCCTGCTGTCTGCAAAGATCTAGCCCAAGGACATTTCTTATAAAGATATCTCTTACTCAAGATTTCAACCATCGATTAAAAGAGTGTTTTAAAGCACATGGAGATTTAAATAAGCACATCTGTTGCAAGTGGAAAAAATCTTCAAAAATTACATGATGTAACACTACTTAGTAGTTCTCAGAGAGCTTGAAACAATAGATTAATGTTAAAATCAATTATCTCAACAATTTCAAAAGATTATTGCAGGTAACTGGTGAATGCAAATACTGTACTTGTGGAGTAAAAAAGAATGATTTAAAAGATAGATTAAGTACTACACCACACATGGTGCAGGATTTTAGACAGCTATTTAGATTCAGGAAATTAATTGAAGGTAAGATTATGCTTCAGAACCTGTTTTTATCTGAGAATGATAAACTATCAAATAGGACAGTATTTAAAAATTAACTTGTAATAAATGCAACTTATGTGACATACGCCTAGGGTGTCATTACATGGGCATAGTGTTAAAGAACCCAATTTCAAATTATGCTGAATGATTTGTTTATTTCATTGTTTGGTTGGTTTTTTTTATGTTTGTTTATGGTTGGAAATTTTTGTTTGTTTGTTTATTTTTTTCAGAGGAGTTCTACTTTACTGCTTTATGTCAAGATATCTATGAGGAAACTACTTGCATATTAGAAAGTTGATCTAACACAGAACTCATGTATTAAAGATGTGGCCCAAATACACACCAGAAACTTATAACAAAGAGAGGAGTGGGTAAGGAGATATTTCTACATTTGTGACGTTCTTTTTCCATTAGCAGCCAGAGTACTTACATTTGCTTGCCCTTTATTATCAGAAGTGTCTCTTGGGCTGTTTTTACAGTAAATTTCCTTTCAAAATACAGTCCTTTCCTATGTTAATTTTTTTTATGTTACTGTTTTATAAGGGATAGGTTGGACAAATCAGGATATGCAAAATTTGAAGATGATTTTTTATAACATTTTCTTTTATTTATGAAAATATATGTTTAAAAGCTTGGAAAAAATCACTTGTCACTGGTGGTGAACAAGAAAATTCATTAGAATAAAAAATTAATCCTAAACCAGGCTGGTCTTAACTTCTTTTTATGAAATATATCTGTCCATAATTTTTCTGAGTTGTCACCACAATGCTTTGATTTTTTTTTTAATATATATAACCTTTTAAGACATTCTCCACTGAGCAAGTTCTCAGAATGTAGATGGTTTCACACCTGCAGTCACACTGCTTAGTCCCATGCAGAGTGTTCTTGACAAATAGAAAATTCATTTTTAAAGGAAATGTATTGACTAGATCAACTTCAAATTTTCTGATTCCAAACTTCTTATAAGAGTTGCCATCATTGACCTTTGGTCTCATTTATTCTATTTTGTGGTTATGGTTTGATCACTGCAATAGGTTGGGCTGGGATGGAGTTAATTTTCTTCATAGCAGACTATATGGACCTGTTTTCGATTTGTCACCAAAACAGTGTTGATAACACAGTGTTGTGGCAATTGCTGAGCAGTGCTTATGCGGCATCAAGGTCTTTTCTGTTTCCTATTCTGCCCCTGCAGTGAGTAGACTGGGTGAGAAAAGTCCCCCAGCTAGGGACAGCTGATCCCAACTAACCAAAGGGGTATCCCATACCATACAGCATCATGCTCAGCAATAAAAGCTGTGGGAAAGTGAGTTTTTCCAAAGTAGCCATTGCTCAGGGCCTGGCTGGGTATCAATCTGTTGGTGGGAGGTGGTGAGCAATTGCTTTAGCACAATTTGGATTTTTTTTCTGGGATGTGTTTTGGTTTTTGTGTTGGGGTGTTTTGGGGGTTTGTTTTTCTTTTTTTCCTTGTTTTTTTTTTACTTCACCTATTAAACTGTCTTTATCCCAATCTATGTATTTTGTCATTTTTGTCCTTTGCATTTTCTCCTCCATCCCACTGGGTGGAATGAGCAAGCACTTGGCTGAGTGCTTACCTACCAGTTGGAATCAACCCACCACAGTCAAAAAAGGGCCACAATCTGATGGAAATTTCCTAGCAGCAGTTTAAGAAAACTGCAAGTGCTTACGCTTCTTAGGTCACTTTGGTAGGAGTCACAGAGAGTCGGCATCTGCTCTTTTGCAAAACCCTACTCCTGTCTCAATGTTGGTACCACAAAACCTTACAAAGCCCTACAAATCTAAAATGTATGAGAACTCTGTCACTGATCAGCACTGTGAGATGCTACTTACCTGTCTATCTGTCGGTCTGCTTCTGCCAGAAACAAAATGAGATAACGAAAGCACAGGTGTCTTGGAATATTTCAGAACAGACAGATCACTTTCTTTTTGCATTGACAGTGTCTTAGTGTAAGAGACTGTGTTGAAAACGACATAAGAGACTGTGTCAAAAATGGTGTAAGAGACTGTGTAAGAGACCATGTCAGATGTCTGTCTCAACATTACTGAAAAGTCAAGCCACCAAATGACACCACTGCTACAGCAATGAAGCAACGATCAGACTGCACAAACAGGTGTTTCCTACCTTCTTACGGACCTGAATGTGGAACTGAGTTTAAGAAATATAACCTAACCCGTGCACCAGAGCTGAGACCCGCGGTTTGGAAGACAGAGGGGCCCGGAGACCCCTGAAGACCACCTAAGACTCCCAGAGACACCCCCGGTAACAGTATTGGGCAATGTCACCACTACCGGGCAGTGGGTGTGGTGAGGCAAAACAGTTCCTAAAACATGCTGAGTAATCCTCGAAAAGAGGAAGAACACAACCCAATAAAAGGGCAAAAGTGACCAACATCAGACGGAACGTTCTCCCACCGGACTTGAAGACTGATCGGACTGTCAGGATGCTGCAGCTCCGCGGTGGTAGCTTTTGGAATTAACCTTTTCCTTCTTCTTTTCTTCCCTTCTTTCCTTTCACTCTTTCCCTCTTTCTCTTGTATTTGCATGTAACTAGTGAACTCCTTTAGTTAGCGGCATCTGATCTCATTTGTGTCTTAATCCAGCTCTGGGTATAACAATGAATATCCCCAGCCCAGACCTTCCCGGATCAGAACATTTAGCTGTTCTGATTCTGCTGGCATTGAAGTCCTGTTAGCTAAAATCCAGTACTGTCTGAAAATCTTGAGAGTTTTATTCAGTCTTGTATGACTGAGCACAGCATACTTTACTGGAGATTGTGTCATTTAATGCAGAAGATGACACATGAATGTAGTGCTCTTCTAATTACAAAAACATCAGCTCCCACATTGACATGTGACAATTAAAGAAAAATGTTTTCTGGCAATCAGTGTAACTCACAAGCAATGGCCATTTCTGTTTCCACCTTTCTGTTTAAGTACTAAAATTAGAAAACTGATTCTGACTTCTGTTAACCGTCAAACTACAAAAAGCAGTTCAGTGAAAACAATGGATTTGCTCTCTTATTCTTCTAGGATCCAGAATGTGAATCTAAGAATGCACCACCTTTTTATCACGGCTTTTTTCCCTTTCGTTGATTATAACCGGTCACCATTTTATCCTTCTCTCCATTTTCCTTAGTTTGTGCAGGTTTTTTCACTGCTATCTACCTTCTTTATGCTTTTCCTTTCCCATTGTTGTTCTGCTTCCCTTTCACTATGTGTAAATAATGGGATAAAAACAAAAATAAAGGTAATGGAAGACAGAAAACAAACTGAATGATCAATTTTAAATTAAAAATATATGTTTACTATAAGTATACAAAGCTTTCAAAAATACATCTCCCATATTATAAAAAATCACATTTTCAAATGAAATACAATCTTACCACTAAATTTGTTTGAGTGGTGTTCATGCAACATTCATAAGCATGCATAAAATGTTTACAATATTGATTTTTAAATCATGATCAAGACATGAGAAAAGAATATATATCTTTTTGTATAGCTATTAGCTACAGTTAATTAGCTATTAGCTATTACTAAATTAGAAATTGGAATAATACGTAATAGATAAACCAGCACTTCAATGAGATGAAAAAACCAAAAGCATCAAGTTTTCTCTCCCTCTTTCCTTAATTAACACCATTGTTTAAGAGCTGCAACAGACCTGTCAGGATGTAAAGCAGTCCACGGAAGTCACTATCTGTAACCTCATATTAACTCCAGAGGCAGTGTAGGTCTATGATATGTTACAGAATAAGCAAGGGATAAAAAACCTGATAAACTAATAGACAAAGATTTTGAAGTGTGCTTCATTATCATTAGCAAGAATCTTCCTGGACTGGTTAGTGTGTAATTAGAAAAGATTTTGCACCTTTTTATTCAAGCTGACAATAAAGTCAACTATCTGACAAAATTATATTTAATACCAGAAGATTGTATTCATTCTAGAAGTGGCCACTTGTAAATTGCTGTTCTAAATTTGTATGCTGACTGGGAAATTTAGTAGAATAAGTCTACTCAGGAACAAACTCATAGCCACCTCAGAATGACATAGCAAATTCAATTAAAACTAGTGACAAAGTCTGTCTGTACTACATCTGCATATTGTGAGAAGGTAGCTCTATGAGAAGTAATCATAGAAATAAAATTGGCTTGGAAAATTCAGTCAATATTCTACTTGAAAAATTTTAATTTGAAGGCACTTCTCTTCCTTATGTAGGTACAGCAGATTTATATAAATAGAAATGTTGGTAGAATGAGAGATTATTTCCTTGCTCAACTGTACTGTCTGTTCTGCCTTTCTCTTACAAAATTAGCACATTAGCATACGGGATTTGGTTTACTCAAATTTAATGAATATATAAGTTTTTCTTACATAATTTCCCTGTATTTATTCTAAAGACAATGATTTAACAGAAGTTCTAAACTGATTGCAAAATAGCTTGTGGAGATGCATTAATTAATCCACAAGCGGAAAATATCCCAATGACTGTTTGGTTGGTTTTTTTTAAAGCCATGTAATTTATTTTTAGGATATATCTGGACAAGCAGTGACTAATGTTAACTGAAGGGGTAGAAAAAGGGCAATTATTTAACAGGACTTTTATTTTATTTGCTGCCAATCATATTAAGTACATTATTCGATACATTCTAAAGCATCAGTGTCTGCTTAAGCAGTGTGAAATGATTAGTTTAAGATTTTAGTTCCTCAAACACAGATTGCTCAAAAAAAAAAAAAAAAAATTTCCAGTGCTCAAATTCATTGGTTCAATGAAGATGTGGGTCCTACTCCTGTCTGAAGGACCAGAGGACTCCCTTCCTGGTGTCAGTATGAGTGATGCCATTACAAAAAGCAGTTTCCTGCTTTCTCCATGCTTGTGCCAAGCCCAGGAGAGCAGTGAAGCACACAACCCTTCAATCTCTGCTCTCATCCTTGTCACACAGCAGCTAAAGCTCTGCCTTTTGTTACGTAAATCAATAATCCAACTGCAATTGTTAGTCTTGCTAGTAATCCCTCCATTATACCCAAAGAATATCTAATCTAACACACTGGCAGCATGCAGCCCTGCATCACCCAGTCAGATATTTACTCATTCACCTTTCCCTCATTTTATTAAATTATCATGAGTCTCAGACAGACCATGCCCTTCCGTTGGGAACCAGTCACCTTAACATTGCAGTCAGTTTGCTTTTAACAGCAAAAATCGTTACGCTAGAGTTTACACATTTGTCTCTGGCAGGCTTTAGGTGTCAAGGTAAGGGCAAGCAGTGGTGAAAAGCACTGTAATCTGAGTGAAAATCTCCTTTCTTTCTCCTCCATGATAAACCCTGGCCAGTAGCCCATGGCTGCTTATGACAGATACACCATAACTGGGAGATGCTGGAGCAGGTTGCACACCAAAAAGGTGCACAGGGCTGGAGAGGACCAGTGAGTGGGAAAGAATGCTCCAGCTGAAGGAGTAGGTACCTGGTCCAGTAACATCGCAGACCTTCCTTCAAGTTTAAGAAGGTTTCAAGTTCAAGAAGCTGGCGACTGACATCCAGAGGTCTCTTTTGTGTTGATGAAGTGGGCACACCTGTGTTTGAGTGAACTCTGGGGAATCCTTTCCCAGTGCCCGATCCTCCCCCCTGCACAGTGCCATCCTACTCCATGGCTGGGATATTGTGGCCATAATATAGAACTTTCTGCTGAAATGGGTGAAGCTGGACTACAGGAACCTTTTGTTCTTGCTGGGAACTGAAATCCTTGATCATATTTGAAGTCCCTCTTGGTCAAACTGTATGTAAACATACTATTCAATTAAGCTTTGTGGCTAAACCTATCTGGGCTAAATCTTCGTGGGTTTGTCCAGATTTCTCTTTCCTAACATCCTTCAGGTTGGATCTTCACTGACTGGTCACTTCTTACCATCTCTCCTCTTCTGCTCTCAACAAGTTCTGGTTGATGTTCTCTCCACAGAGTGGATTTAGTACTGTCCAGTTCATTAACTTGTGTATGGGAACAGAAGATGCTAAACTCTCCCTGCGACTTACTTTTTCTGACTGAAGTTTTTAGTTGTTTTCTGCAGTGACAGGTTTCACAATAATTATATAACAAGAAGAATGTACAATACCAAAACTGTTCTGGAGAGTTCTTGGGAATATGCTACCAAAAATCAGTTGGTAGTTAGTGTTATCTTATTGGGGGTTCTCTGGCCATTGCACAGCAGTCAAAGAATCCTGGCCCAGATAACTATCAACAAAGATTTCACATAGAAGTTGGTGAATTTATTCATTCACACCAGCTGAGGAACTGATCAGTAAGTTTGATATGGGACAGCAATTACCGAAGTAATTTGCTGAAATAATTGTTAACGTTACAAGATGCCCATTAATGTTTCAATATCCATAGCCCCTTCTTAGACATTTCCAAATATTTTATTTCAATAAAATTATGATCCTACTTCATTTAACAAACACATGCTGCCTGGTTTTTTTTTCAGCAGTTTTCACTGCATAAAACTTGGTTGTGATTTCTGACTTGTAATTAACGCTGTCATGAACATTGATCATGCAGTTAGTCCCAGTAAGTCTTAAACACTTTATGAATTGGAAAACGTCCAGAACTACTCAAGCAAGAAAGTATTTTGCCTAACCTTATCATAGTATGAAAAAGACACAGCAGTGAGTTTTATATTATTTAATTATTGTGCAGTATTTCTAACACAAGAAGAGAAAAACACTGGGATGCATCAAATCAGCTGATGAGAACTCAAAATAAGGGTGAGCATGAGCAGAACACCAGAGCTAGAGACAATCTTACAAATGATTAAGTTCTTTTCAAATTGATTTGATTTTACTATTCTCATGTCTTTTTTCACTTATGTTCTCTACTACCTCTCAGCATTTTTTCTCCAGTTTGTCAACTCAGAAAATATTGATAGTCATTATATTTCAAAAATTATTCCATTATGTTCAATAACTCTCTTTTTTCTCAAAGTATTTTCTAGAAGTATTCTGCTTCTTAATTTTTTTTTTTCATCACTATCTACCCTATGGATTTGCTTTCTAAAATATGGAACATTTTTATTAAAGAACATCATCAATTTCTGACTGTCTTGTCTAAAATGATTGCATATCACCATATATCACCAGTCAACAATGTTCATAATTACTTCTTTTACTATGATTAAATTAATTACAGTTCTTCAGAAAAGAAATAATGGATACCAGACAAAGAGTATTAAAAAACCCCAAACAAATAAACCAGACCAAACAAACAAACAAAAAAGTATTTCCACACATATCTCTACAGAAATTCAGCTCCACAGTGATGTTCAAAATATGTAGTCTTAATCAGGAGAATAAAGATGTGGGTTTTTTTCTCCAGAAAATGCTGAACTATGAAAGTTTTATTGTGAAAACTGTCAAAAAAAGTGTACTCATATGTGTGTGTATGTATATGTGAATGAATGAATGAATGAATGAATGAATGAATGACTGACTGACTGACTGACTGACTGACTTATGGAACTTCTAGTGACTATTAAACACTTGAATGTGCAGAAAATGTGGAAAATTTCCATTCCTCAGTAGGCAGTAAGAAAGAACAGTAGTTGCTAGGATGGGAATTTTCTACCAAATTTTAAAAAGAACATCAGTATGGATGACATGGATAGTGAAAGATAGAAGAAGTATTTAGAAAAGAAGATGTGAGTATAGGAGGGGAGAGATTTCAATATCTTTGCAAGGAGTCATTGGAAAGTCTCCCAAGTCTTTCTGACTACTCTGGATCTTACTTGTCAGGAGAGAAATAACAGGTATAAATGTGTTTTATCTCCCCTGTAAAAATGGAAGGGAAATTTTCGTCTGGGTTATTGCTCATCAAGCTTCCTGGATCCCTGTAATAACTAAGAAAAGAAATCTCATTTTGAGTTAGCCAAGGCCTGGGAAAGATAATGAAAACCTCTAACTACTGCATGTCTTTAAGAAAAGACTATGCATGCTAAAGCTTATATATGTTATTCCATACGTGATTTATACTGAAGAGACCTTACAAAAACTGTTCAGTAGTCAGCTTTATTTCACAAAAGTTATTCAACAAAAGGACAGCTTAGGAGTATAAGAGACTTCATAACCTTTTAAAAGGTCTTCTTGCATTTACGCATCAAGGCCCCTCCAGTTATTCTACACTTCTGTTTAATAATCAGATTTGCTGAGCTATGCACAAGAGTTCCATATTAAAGTGCAATTAGATGTTAAGATGTGATTAATTGTAACTTTATGTTTAATGAATCAATCACAATTGCATTTGTATAATTGCAGTCTAAAATACCTCACTTGTATTTTGACAGATATTCATGGAATGAGGGAAAAAAACAACAAACCACCACATGAAAAAAACCCTTTAGAGTTTGGGAAAAAATATTTAGTTTATCAACAGTTCTCTGAAGAATTTATTTCTTAAAGTTAAATAAAAATCATTCTGAATTAAATAATTTTTATAAAGAAGATTTTTTAAGCCATCTCATTTTCTGTACTAATAATCTATGTTTGTTTTTCACATAAGAAACTATAATTTAGTATTCAATTTAAATTTAATTTAGTCCATTGAATTGATATTTCTTATCAGATATCTGCCATGGTTTGTTTTTAAATGTTTATAAAGCAAATATGTACTGTTTTTTTCTGGGAAAAAAATAATCTTGATTTGCTCTCTATTGATAAGATAATCTCTATTGATAGATGTTGTCTATAAATTAATAATGTATTTTCCTCCAAATGCGATTTAGTGTAACTAAAACTATACACGTTTGGATCAAATGTAATAGCAAAAATGGATAAAGGTAAAAGGAAAAAATATTGAGAAGTGGAATGTTGATTTTATCAAATGAACTGTTTACAACTTTGCATCTGGAGTTTCCTAATTTGCAAGACACTTGAAAAAATCTGCTTACAACCCGTAAGTAATTAATTAATAAATTTCAGATTGGCTGAAATGTTTTGTAGTAAACAAAAGATTCTCTGAGATAATTTTCATCCTGTCTCAGGAATAAAATGCAAAAATTTTATTTCAAAACCAAAATTGACAGAGGTGATTTCTTGCCTTCCATACCCTTTACAAAAGGGTATATGTATAACTTCTTGTTATACAGTTTCCAGAATATGGAGAAAACTCATTTCAATGCTTTCTTTTTCATGAACAGGTAAAAATGCACATCTCGCAGAAGTATGCTCCTACCACAATGTTTTAGATTTATCTGAAGTGGTAAGAAGGAGTAGGAGAAAGAGAGAAGAAAGCTTTCAACTGCTGTCAAGCAGGCTATACTTTCGAACTTAAAGGTGATATTGCCAAAGAGCGGTACAGGAATGAGGCTCAAAAATGCCATCAATTTTACCTTTCCCTTTCTAGGGTAGTTAATTTTTAATCATCCTAAATGTTGTTAAGCCACAAACCATTCCACATGAAGCAGTGGTTAAATAAAATGCAGATAGAATTCTTGGAGAAGGAACTCGAACAAAGGTTTTATCTCTCTCTGATGTTTAACAAAAATTCTAGTCAAAATGTCATATTTTCTTCTTCTGATCAAAATAATCCTCCTACCATGGGTGAAATTCAGCCCCATATTGCAGACTCTCTGATTCAAGTGTTAAACTTGATTCTGTCCCCAAAATCTAGAGAACAGCTCATCCTAGACTAGATACCTACATTTATGTCTACATCTATGTCTACTGTCATTTTAGACATTTCAGGATATTAGAATAGCTATCTTAGGTACAGAGCATCAACACAGATCTCTCTTTTGTGAGACAGGCAATTACACATGGCTTGAATTCATTTTTAGTAGCATCCCAAGGCTGGACACCACATCTAATGTCTATCTGAGAAATGTCACTGCCCCCAGTTTATGCATGTGGAAAGCATTCTGGACAAAAATAGAGAATTGAACTCAAGTCTAACATATCTTGGGCAAGTACATTAACCAGAAAATCATCATCTCCAACAAAGGCTTAAGATAGTTCAGAAACTCCTGCTTGATTATTCCACTGTACCTAATCCTGTGCTTGTGCTTTCCTCATGCACCGAGACTGTCTAGCATATCAACCCCTCAAATGATCTATCTAAAAGAAATTTTGATTCCTTTAAGCCTCAAACTGATAAGTGATCAGAAAGCCTTTTAACATTCAAATTTCAAAACACCCCACAAAACCTCTGACAATCCCAGAAAACAAAGTTTAAAGGACCAATTGTGTTATAAAAAAACCCACATGAAACAATGCACAAAACAAAACACCCTCCCCCCAAAAAAAACCCAAAACAACCTCCCAAAAAAAACCAACAAAACCACCAAAACAAAACAAAACAGAACAAAAAGACTTAGATATGTAAGTCACTTCTAGACATAAGTAACTCAGGGAATGTCAAAATCAGCATTTTAGACTAAGGACGGGGTTAATTCTTAAGCCTGATGCTGCATTATTATAGGGAGACAGAATAAAAACTGTTAACATACATATAAGATGTATTTTCAGGAACATCCATAGTTGTGCACTTTTAAATGTCTTCCATAATTGTAACATTTGGAGGGGAAAAAAAAAAAAGAAAACTAAGGGTGATACATTTTAATTTTCAATGAAAACTAGATTTTCTGGGGGCTATATGATAAAATATACCTTCTTAAATTTCTGCACATTTCTTTTGAGTTACATTATTTGAATGTAAGCACTAGTGAGATATGGAGTAATACCGGAGAACATTGTCTATTTTAGGCTTGTCTCCATCTGTGAGAATGGGTGCAAAACCACATTACTAATCAGCCTGCTTTGCTCGTAAATTTATTGGCTATCTTCCAAATGGTAAGAAGAAATGAAGAAAGGGGGAACCAAAAAAACCACCAAAACTCCACAGTTTTTCTTAACAGTACAATTAAAACCTTTGATCTGGTCAAGGGAGTGGAGAAGGGCAGTAGAGGAGGAAAGAAGGATTCAGACTACAGAAAGCATCCTAAGTAAAGATGTCTACATCAGGCCTGATTGCACACCTGCCTGAGCAGCTTTTAAGATTCTTCTTGAATCAGCAGAATTAAACTATTCCACTACGGAGGTTTTTGATTGTATCCAGATATGCAAGTTCATTAAGAAAAAATAACCATAAGCAAAATCAAGCTGGGAACAACTCTGTAAGGTTCATTAGTGTTAAAGGAGTATGAGCTAATGGTAGGTAGTTTGCTCAATTGCAGTAACTGCCATAGTATCTAACCAACATGGAAAATATATTTGGCTGCACACCTATATATATAAGATGCATTCATTAACTTTAAGAGAAAAACCTTTAACTTCCAGCAAAACCTCCTTTAGCAAGCTTTGGATAAAGATTCTTTAGAATAAATGCTGAACTTGTACCTGTAGTATCTTTTTTTTGTAGCTTGAATGGGGGTGTTTGTTCAAAGAAGAGAGATTCTGCTCATTATTGTTGCAGCTCAGTAAGGTTAATCTTGCACAGCAGACTGCTGTAGAGCAACACTTCCCATGTAAAAGATGTCAGGTTTTCTCTCTGCCCTGTGTATCTCTGTACCAGCATGATATCATGGAAGATAAATCTTGCTGAAACCTTATAAGCATGGACAGTTACATCAGTATTGTTAAATGCATTTATTGCAGGAGATTGTCCATGAGTCTCAAACAAAAACAGAGGAGCCCATGTATGCAGAAATCTGCTTAAACAACAGTAAAGCAGACTGGCTATGCCCACACTTGGCCTTTAATCTTTGCCATTAACCATATAATATCTCTGTAAATCTAAGACATAAATAAAGTTTCATGAGAAGGGCTTTTTATTCTCTCAGTCCAGTATCTAGAATAGTGAGAGAACTGTTATGCGGTATACAAGAACAGTGATTTTCATGTCACAAAACCGAGATTACCTCCTCCAAGGCTTGGAGTGTGGCTTGAGTATATAAAAAATTATTTGAAAATGCTAAGATGTCTGGGACAGGCAAAGAATCACATTTGATGCAGTCTTATCCATAATACCTCTCAGAAGTGATCCCTACAGTGAAATAACCCCTGAAGTACACTTGGACATTATCTCGGACAGATGATTTTTGGAATAGCCTGAGACAGAGGCAGGGAGTGAGCACGGAATATATGAAAAGAAGTCCATCACTCAAATGTGCTTCCTCAGTCTTCTTTTATTTAGCAGAGTGGGCATGTTTACTAAAAATCCAGAAAAGTCTTGTGAATAAGAGTTCAAAAAACATTGCGTAGGATATTCTTAAACACTGATATTTTTCTCATATTGTGGAAAACAAAATAAAAGAAATCCAATGGAAAAAATGAACATTTAACAGAATTTGTTTGAGTCATTATTTTTTGCAGTTTTTGAAATATTACAGTACAGAAGACTGTACATTGTGTTCTGAAATAGTTTTCTGTTATGTATTCTGTATACACTGTTTTTCTTCTAATAGCTCCATTTTGGTTCCTTCAAAATAAACAGCTCTCAATTTATAAAACAAATTAACACAATAATTATATGAATTATAATTTAAGACTTGAATATAATTGTAAGAAAAACAAATCAAAAAGGCTAGAATTGAACATAAAACATTTTGAGAACACCAAAATAAAATCAGGTATAGAAATTAATCCTTCAGACTTAAGCTGAAGTGAAATATTATTTAAGATCATCATGTCAGCCTACATTTTTGTGTTAGGGAATTGTCAAATCCAGTAGCCCAATGTAAAAATTACTGCTTCAGCTTCACATCCTGATATCAAGCCAGGAGGGAGGCTGAGCACGGATTCCCAATGGGCACATGCAGAGGTGGACATACACAATACATACATACAAAAATACACAGCTGGCCACACCGATCACAGACACACGCACACAGAACTCACATAAATGCAGCAAAAACAACCTGATCATGCTCCCCTATGTGGCTGGTCAGGATAAAGGTCAGTTAGTGGAAAATATATATGTGTACGTATACATCTGTGCAACATGGATCCTGTTAGCTTAGACACATAGTCTGCCCAGTAGTTGCCCCTGGATCCCAGTCTCCCCAGCCTCTGCACTGCACTAGCAGTTGCCAGTACAGAACCCCTTGCACACATGCACCCACACACAGACACACCCACACGCTTTGGATCCCTCCAGGAACTGGGATTCCATGCATAGTCCATTCATCAGCTGGTCCTGGATCTTGACTCTCCCCCTGTTGCCTCAGGCACTGATGGACAGACACACACACACAAACACACATGTGCATCTCAGCTGACCCTGGGCCAGGACAGTGCTTCTCCAGTGGAGTTATTGGGGTTCCTCTGCTTGCCCTGTGCCTCTGTACTCCTCCATGAATGGGCAGATGAGCTTTTTACTGTATAACCAAACATTTTTATAGAATAGTTTTCTTTCAGACACAAATAGTTTTTTTGTGTTTTGTTTTGTTTTGTTTTGTTTTGTTTTAATTTTAGTAATAAATGACATGTCAAAATCTGGTGCACTTAAAATAGAAGCCAAAAATTTTTGCTAGGATAAAGACTCTGTCTTATTGGATTAGTTTGAACTTTACTGATACTTAGATAAATAATATGTCATATTTCAAATGAAAGAGGACAATCATTTATGCAACATTAAAATGGAGAATCCATGTAAGTGCAATTATTACAAAACACATAATATGACTTTTAGGGAGGTCCAGGTTAATACTGAAGTTAACAAATTTCTGAGAACTGATATAAGTGATCAAGCAGTAGTTCTTGCAACAATTGTATTTGGGAATCCCTTTTTCTTTTGCACTTTTAATTATATATTATTCCCTGGATCAGATTGTCAAAAGAAAAATAATGTGCAAGAATACTGTATGCTGGAAAATTAAACAAAACCAACCAACCAAACCAAAACAAAACAAAGCAAAAAAAACCAACCTGTGTTTTGAACAGAATTTTTCTGTAAAACACAAGAAAGGTATCTAAAAGAATATACAGATTATTCACTATGGAATATAATGGAAAATTTCAGAAAACAGCAGCCTAGTTAAGCCTCTTTTGTGCTGACCCATGGGTACTGGCACAGCTTTTGTTCCTGTGAAAAGGAAAGAACAAACTACAGCTCTCATATGAACAAATATAAAATGCAAGTAAATAAAGGTGGTCTCTGAAGGAAGAAGGAATACACAGGACGCAACGGTAAATGAAATGTGTAACACTAGAACAGATGTTGATGAAGAGAGTATCTAGCACACAACAGATCTGTGTCAGTTGTGTGCTATGTATCATTTATGGTATCAAGAGCACTTGGATAATTCTATGTCTTCTTAAACTGAAGCAGTATCACAACACTGATGTGAAACACATGTTATTACTGTTATATTATAGAGGGGAAGTGGCGACTAACCAGGCAGGTTAGTCTGCCAGACTAAAGACATGCTGTGGAATACTTAAAAGGGCAAGAGGAACGTCTCTAGGATATTGGTTATGCAAGGAGAAGCCAGACTGATGTTAGGATTTTGCTCTTCTTGCTATACTCAGTCTTAGCCAGTAACTCTTATAGCTCACAATTTCAACTCATACTGTCGGACTGAAGAAGGAGTCTGTGGCTGGCAGTCTCATAAAGTCTAACAGATATGTTTTTGTGAGGCTAACATGTCTCTGGCCTGTGAGTGTAAAAATTTCTAAGTAGCTGCTGGTTCACAGGAATTCTGCAAAAACCCTCAGCCACTGCAAGCACAGGTAGGTGTCCTCTTTTTATTTCCTGTGAGGAGAGATTGAGATAGCAAGTAACTTTGACCTCAATAAACCATAAACCTGTTTCTGTGCAAGGACACAGACATACAGAGGAAAGTGTAAGGTGATGCATTGGCTACATCTGAGATGGCATTAATTTTCCCCATAGCAGCCCTCATAGGGTTGTGCATTGGTAGCCAGCAAGGTGTTGATAACACACCAGTATTTTGGCTACAGCTGAGCAGTGCCGGCACACATCAAGGCTGTTTCTCCAACATTTCTCCCCTCCTCAGCAGTAGGCTGGGGGTGGGCCAGATCCTGGGAGGGGACACAGCCAGGACAGCTGACCCAAACTGACCAAAGGGGTTATATGATGTCTGCTCAGCAATAAAAAATTGAGAGAAAGGAGGAGGAATTGTGGGACATTTGTTATTTATGATGTTTGTCTTCCAGAGCAACCGCTACATGTATTGAAGCCCTGCTTCCCAGGAAGTGGCTGAACACTGCCTGCTGATGGGAAATAGAGAGTAAATCGGTTCATTGTTTTTTTCTCAGTGGTTTTTGTTTGTTTGTTTGTTTGCTTGTTTCCATGTGTGGTTTTTTGCTTCTACTTTATTAAACTGCCTTTATCTTGACCCATGAACTTTTTTTCCCCATCTTATTTTTCTCCCGTATTTGTCTTGCTGAGCAAGGGAGTGATAAAGAGGCTTGGCTGACATCTGACATCCAGTCAAGGTCAACCCACAGTATGTGGTTACAGACCTTGCTCCAAATGCCACTAAGCAACTCTGGTTTGCTTCATCGCCCCTTGCCTATTCAGTCTCTCTTGCCCTTCATTCTCCTGAGGAATTATATGAACACCATCTGAGCTACTGCAGATGTATGGCATCTTCAGTATCTTACATCATACCAAAATTGTAAAAAAAAGAAGAGGGGACGGTTATGGAGAATATCTGGAAGGCAACTGGAAACAGCTCGCCAAGGGTCGCTAGACAGGAACTTTCTGCAGGGCATGAATTACATAATGATGAACTTGAATCAGTGGTTGTGTTTTGGACAGCCAACTAAAGTAGAGAAGAAACATCTTAATACTAAGAATTTTGTACAACAATTACTACTTCAAAGGAGAAATCAAGTGAGCTGGCATATGCTCAGAAGATTTTCATAAACTTGCCTCTCTGAACATCAAGCAAATCATCCTGCAGTCTGTTTCACTGGCTATCATTGCAATTTTCAGTGGTGCCAATAAAAGAGTCAACATGTGACACTGGATGCTTGCAAAAGGCAGACATTGGATGGCATCCACAGCAGCAGGCCCGTAAAGCCAGAGTTCCTGAGCAGCTTTCTAGAAAGCGAACCACCAGCACAGGGTAGAGATAGGCAGAAGAGACCAGACGAGGGTTTCCTTTTTATTATTATATATTAATTAATAATTAATATTTTAGAAATAGAGCTACCTGTTAGTGGGGTTTTCTTGTTCTTATTTTTCTTACTATTACTTAAAGGCGATTTTACAAGCTGACTGGGAATTAAGCTCTCCGTCTTGTGGGCACAGGTCTACATAGGCCCTTATTTGCTTTTCCTTTTGGCTTCTTTAAGGACAAGAGCAGAGGCAGTTCTTTGCTTATCACCTGCCTTTTTCTTGGAGCATTCTATTCTTGTTCCACCTATGTATTGTCTGAACAGAAATTCTCTCTGGGATTTCAGAATATTATTAATTGGCTCCAGAAAGAGAAGTCTCTAGCTTTAAAGTTCCCTGCATGACAATAGACATACCTGGGGAAGACAGGGCTTTTAGCATGGGAGACTGAGCTGGCTTGATGCCGGCTAATGGCCATAAGACTGAATGATCTTGTGAATACATGTACCAGATATACACTGATGCCTATTCAAGCTGGCAGCCTATTATAGGTAATATGTTCCGCAGAGTTTAGGTACCTGCTGTAAGTTATACTAAGAGACCAGCAGTTCATAATCGATATAAAAAATTGGCATTTTGAAACGTAATAGTGATCGTATTTTATGTTTTCATGCAAATTCTGTAGCGATGTTGTCTCTTGCTACAACCTTTTGTACTGCCACCTTCACAACGGTTACATGTAATTTCCCAACTAGTATTTGTTGGAAAGTTCAGGTATGAGTCTTGTGATCAGTGGTACTGATAGTGCAGGACCATTGACAAAAAGTTTCCAGCAGGGTCAAAAATTCTACATAAACTAGGGAAAACAGGTACAGCAGAAATGCTGAAGGAGCATAGGTGGGCTAGTAACAAGGTTTTGCATGACTGCTGTCTACTCCACATGTCGCACTGGATGTGATGTGTTGCCCTGGGTTTGCTTTTAGATTAAGATCATTAAGATTTGTCCATGAGTTTACAGATCCAACATCCAGCACAATGTTCCAATGTAGAGATGGCTCAGGAAAACCCTGCAAGAATAGCCAAGATACATACTAATCTTCCTAGGCCAGGAATTAAAACCAAAATGTCACCAGGTTTTCTTGATTCCGGGTAATCTTTTATTTTTCTTTTTTCTTTTGTTACTAAACACAAAATCTGATAAAATGGTTGCCAGAACACTGTGTTCAGTTTTGGGCCCCTCACCACAAGAAAGACATCGAGGCCCTGGAGCGTGTCCAGAGAAAGGCAACGAAGATGGTGAAGGGGCTGGAGCACAAATCTTATGAGGAGTGGCTGAAGGAACTGGGCTTGTTTAGTCTGGAGAAGAGGAGGCTCAGGGCAGACCTTATTGCCCTCTACAACTACCTGAAAGGAAGTTGTGGTGAGCTGGGGGTTGGCCTCTTCTCACAGATAACTGGTGATAGGACAAGGGGGGATGGCTGCAAGTTGCACCAGGGGAGGTTCAGATTGGAGATCAGAAGAAATTTCTTCTCGGAAAGGGTGGTCAGGCATTGGAAGCGGTTGCCCAGGGAGGTGGTGGAGTCACAGTCCCTGGGGGTATTTAAGTAAATGTGGAATGTGGTACTTAGGGACATGGTTTAGTGGGTAATAGGTGTGGGGGGGGAAGGTTGGCTTAGATGATCCTTGAGGTCTCTTCCAACCTTAATGATTCTATTCTATTCTATTCTATTCTATTCTATTCTATTCTATTCTATTCTATATCCCTTTGGTCAGTTGGGGTCAGCTGTCCCGGCTGTGTCCCCTCCCAACTGAGTGCTGAAGAGTGATCACTGTGATTCTTTAGTCAGCTATAGCTTTTGTAATGAACAGTTCTTTTAGGACGATGACTCACACCTTGTGTGGACACAGGTATTTCAAGTGGAGTCCCATGCTGTAATGTAGTTAGGTGCTTTGGTGTATTCATTTACACACAGCCTCAAACTTCCAGCACTTTTCAGTAGTTCTGCATCAGCATTGCAGGTTAGAGATTCAAGCCCATTCTCCCACATGTTAGTCACAAAGATCCTACCAGGATTTCCAGGATGCGATTTATGACATTAGGGTTGAAAAGAGTTACCCAGCCTCACAGTAATAGTCTAGCACTCCCGATTTTTCTAGTACAAAGACAGTGTTTGGTGGATGTATTTTTGTTTTTATTAATTATCTTGAGGTATTTTAAGAAATATTGTCTTCTAATACATTTTACCAATGAAAACCACCTCTACAGATTCCCTTATTAGCAGATTACAGCAACCAATATTACTGCAGCAGTTTCTGAAAATCTTTTTCAACGAGTTCCCTCAAACAATGACAGTATAAGCATATATGATAATATTTCTTTTACCGGAGGTCTTTTCATACTTTTTTCCCCTCCTCAGATGTTTGGGAAAGGAAAGAGGTTACAGGTTTTCTGCATGGACGTCTTCAGGTTACATCTTGCTTTAAGACATGAAATGAAAAAGGACCATCAGTGTATAACAGTAGTAATTATACTGGGAGGCCTAGAAAACCTTCAAGCATTTTGCATTACATGTTCTTCACACAGCAATTCTTCATAGTATCATTTATTCTCATTTTGAAGAAAGAAAGATATGCAGATTAGAAGTAGAATGTTTCTTCTAGGGAATCTTTAGGTGTTGATCTGATACATATTGGATTTGCTGTAATTTGAGGAATGATCTTAGGTGTTAACTTGCATTTTTATTCAAGATGTTTTTTGATTAAATATTGTGGGAAATCATTTCACTTTTACGTAACTGACTCAGCTGACTGTCATTTAAAATGTGTACTTAGGGCACGAGCTAAGGTAAAAATAAATTAACATGATTATTTCACCGGAGTCATCTGTGGGTCAAGGTCCCAGATACCAAAATTAATTTTGTAGGTGACTAAAATAATTAATGGATCCATTCAAATCACCACCATTAATTTTAGTTTATCACCACCCCTTGACAACAGTTTACCTCCACTTCTGGAGATGCACTCACATCATTCATGGTTAGCCAATCTGCTGCACAAGATTCTCTGATGTGAAAGTCTGACTTCTCTTAGAATTTTTGAAAGGTTCTACCTCTACTTGTCCATTCAGCACTGGAAGAGAGCAGATACAACCAAACAGCTAGCAGTGCTACCCTTTCAAAAATTATTCACGTGAGTCAATGAGGAGGGGTGGAAGTACCTGACACCCTGGAGGACTGAAGCTTTCAGAATGTCTCTTAGAGTACTACGAATGAGTGTAGGGAACATAGCTGTTGTTTACCCTGGTAGGCAGCTAAGCATCATGCAGCCACTTGCTCACTCCCCCACAGTGGGATGGCAGAGAGAATCAGGAGGGTAAAAGTGAGAAAACTCATGGGTTGAGTTAAAGACAGTTTAATAGGTAAAGCAAAAGCCACACGTGTAACCAAAGCAAAACACAGAATTCATTCACGACTTCCCCTCGACAGGCATCTGCAGGAAAGTAGGGCTTCATCAAATTTAATAGTTACTTGGGAAGACAAACACTATAACTAAAATGTCCCTCCTTCTTCCTCTTCCATCAATTTTTATTGCTGAGCATGATGTCACATGTTATGGAATATCCCTTTTGTTTGCTGGGGTAAGCTGTCCCAGCTGTGTCCCCTCCCAACTTCTTGTGCAACCCCAGCCTACTTGCTGGTGCGACAGTATGAGAACCAGAAAAGGCCTTGACTCTGTGTAAGCACTGCTCAGCAGTAACTAAAACATCCCTGTATTGTCAACAGTTTTCAGCAAAAAATCCAAAACACAGACCTATACTAGCTACTATGGCAAAAATTAACTCTACCCTAGTCAAAACAAGCACAGCAGATCATGGTAAGGAAACATAAAATGCTAGACTGGAAAATGATCTGATAAGCAGGTGGAAGGTGGAAGGGGGTTCGAGGTGCTGTTCAAGACTGTGGGAGAAGTTTCATCTCTAACTGGGACAAAGGAAGGCTACAGACGTTGAAGGTGCCGCTGCTTTTGAGCAGTACATGAACTGCAGCATTTGAAGTGTCTATATTTTTATTGCACATTTGAGATTTTTTTTTCCTTAGGTAACAATGAATGAAAGCAATACCATTATTAATTCTAGTTATAATGACGATGAAAGATCCTTGAAACATCAAATATTTGGTTTACAAAACAGATGACATATAGATTAATTTTTAATTATTTCTTGATAATGTAGGACCATATGTAGTAATACATGGAATACAGTAGGAATTCAACACTATTAAAGTTAAGGAAAACAGTGATCAACTTTATTTGACAATACATTGCCTGCTTGTGGCATTGAAGTTGCCATGAAGAGCCATGATTACGTTATATCAGTCTTTTAAAAAAAAACTTCTTTCATTTTTTGGTAAACCACAATTTATTTTCTTGTTTGCAATTTCATGGAGCACCATTTCCTTTTCATAGAATTGTTTGGGTTGGAAAAGACCTTTAAAATTATCAAGTCCAACCATAAACCTAACACTATCAAGTCCACCACTAAGCCATGTCCCTAACCACCACATCTACATGTCTTTTTAATACCTCCAGGGACTGTGACTCAATCACTTCCCTGGGCAGCCTGTGCAAAAGCTTGACCATTCTTTCAGTGAAGATATTTTTCCTAATATCCAATCTAAACCTCCCCTGATGAAACTTGAGGCCATTTCCTCTCATCCTGTTGCTTGTTACTTTGGAGAAGAGATCGACATCCACCTCACTGCAACCTCCTTTCAGGTAGTTGTAGAGAGCAATAACGTCTCCCCTCAGCCCCATCTTCTCTAGACTAAACAAGTTCAGGTCCCTCAGCCGCTCCTCATCAAACTTGTGCTCCAGACCCTTCACCAGCTTCATTGTTCTTCTCTGGACACACTCTAACACCTCAATGTATTTCTTGTAGTGAGGGGCCCAAAACTGAACCTGGTAGTTGAGGTGCAGCCTCACCAGTGCCAAGTACAGTGGGACGATCACTTCTCTAGTCCTACTGTCCTTTTCTGAAGTCCTATGCTATACGTCTGGTTCAACATCACTTCCAGCATATAGATCTTACATTCTGTTGGCGTATTGATTTTTAAAATAATCTTTTTCTTTTTATCTTTTTAGATTTTGGATACTTAGCACAATTAAATTCTTTTAATACTTTAGATTTTACTTTTAAAACCTGCTCTTTTTCATCCTAGCATTCCTTACATGTAATGTCAGGATTGCACCCTTCATGTTTTTGAACTGTTTCGTCAGAACATGTTAATTTTAGACACAGTTATTTCAGTGCTGCCTCCACATGGAGGCATCTGTGTTCTCCCAAGTGACTTCTGCCAACCTTAGTTAACTATGTTGCAATGTTATTTTAATGAAGAGAAAGACCTTTACTAGAGCATCTGGTTCCCCAAATATGTGTGATTTTCACAAAATGGTGTAATATTTTGACTGTTTTTGAAGACTCTGGTTTTGAGTTAGGCATTTGTAAGAGAGGCTGAAGAAAATGCAGATTGTTTGAGCAATCTGCATATGTTTTATGACACAAAGTCATCCTAAGCATTGAATTTCTTTTAGTTTCATGTCATTTAGGCAATCCAAACCTGAACTGATTAAGTACTTTCTCTATGCAGGACTATATACTAGAACAGGTTTGTGGTTTAGGATCTCAAAAAAAACCAAACCAAAACACCCAACCAAAAACCCCCAGAAAAATGAAAACCAAAACTGTATGAAGAGGGGAGTTTTCCTTAGGATAGAGTAATTGATCTGATTTCTTGGTTTTGTAACAGATTAGTAGATGAGAAGTATTGGACTTGTAAATCTTTTCATTTGTTTATTATTTGCATCAGATGGTAACACAATGTCATTTTTTGCCATTACCTGACTGTAAAGGATGAGAGCAAACTGATTAGAAGCCCATCAAAAAGTGATAATTACTAGAAATATTTAAGTCATCTTATGTTGTTCTAGTTTTGGCTGAGATAGAGCTAATTTTCTCTCTAGTAGCCTGTGGTATAGTGCTGTGTCTTGCATTTAGTATGAGAATAGTTTTGATAACACTGATGTTTTTAGTTGTTGCTAGGTAGTTGAGTGTCTACAATAAGCCAAGGACTTTTCAGCTCCCCACGCCCTGCCAGGTGCACAGGAAGCTGGGAGAGCACAGCCAGGACACTGACCCAGGCTGGCCAAAGGGATATTCCCTACCATATAGCGTCATGCACTGTATATAACTGGGGAAGCCAGCCAGGAGGCAGATTTGCTGCTCGGAAACATACAGGGCATCAAGGCTTTTTTTGCTTGTGGTGAGCAATTGCATTTGTGCATCATTTGTTTTATATATATTATTGTTGTTGTTATTATTATCCTTTGTTATCCTATTAAACTGTCTTTACCTCAAATCACAGGGATTTTTTTTTCTTTTTTTTTTAATTTTTCTCCCCATCTTGTTAAGGAGAGAGAGGGAGAGTGAGCAGCTATGTGATTCTTAGTTAATGGCTAAGTTTAAACCACAACATATGTCTATGAATTTTCAGGCTTCTTAGATATGACTTCTATAGTTTATACATGTGTAACTTTCATACTGCATGCCTGTACGTTGCGTTTCATGGTATAATAGCATTGCTGTAGCTTTGATCTAAAGACATAAGCCAGATGAAGTTTGCAGAGAGAGACAATGGCTTTATTAGATCAATTCAATTTGATAGACAGATGAGTTTTCAAGTAGATAAACATTTTTTAATACATGAAACAGAACAACATGCTTTGAAAACTAAATATATGCACTGCCAACAATAGTTTATGTTTGGCTTGGTTATTTGACTCTGCAAATACAGATTAGAGAAACTGGGCAAAAAGGTGTGGAACAGAGTAGGATACAAAATATAAGAACAAAGATAATAAATTGTTTAGAGGTGGTGGGAGTGGAAATCTTTTCCTGTGATGAATTCAGTAACTAAAGGTTTTAGTGAAAATTATTGTATGCCTTAAAACCACCACATGAGGTATAGTTTCATGGTTCATCTCTTCTGAAATTGGTTTGTAAGATTTGTACTGAGCATCAGCACTGAGACATCAGAGACAGAACAAATGCGATATGTGAGGAATATTCTCATCTGTCTTTAGCCACCCAGTTTTGGAATCGATTGTGTAAAAATAAGTTCTTAATGCTCTTGGAGATGCTTTGTGATATCCCAGACATCAACTTGGGACTGGCAGATATGAAAGAGAATTTATACAAATCTGGTAAGGATTTATGGGAAAGCTTTTGGTAGGGCAGCTGTAGGCCACACAGGATATTTTGTAGGTGTAGCCTATGTCGGTATAATAGAGTGTACACAGGAGAGCTACATGGGTAACGAATTCATGGTCTCACCAAAAGAATGTGTTTGGCATATGGCACACTACATGAAGTACACTGCATCTGAAGTATACAATTAGGTAATTCTAGGATTTCGATACGTTGATCATGGAGACATTTACTGTGGGGTCAGGAAGATAACTCAGTTGTGTACATTTACATCTCTGGGGAGTTCCTTTCTGCTAAGGCTGTTTAAAGTTAGAACAGCTGGGAAATAAGAGCTCTGAGGAGACAAAGATATAGGCATGATCATCTTCCACTATGGATTGTCACTATTTAATGACTCTCCTTTTAAATTTCCAGTTAAGGAGATATGCAATAACCAGTGTTATATAATCATAGGAGGGGTTTTTTTTTGTATGATAGTGAATTTGTCCAGAGTTTTTTTGGTTTGCTTCAAAGATGCATGTTCTTTTCATAGATGAATAGCTTTTTTGCATAGACTAAACTGTCTGAAAAATATTGTGCCCTTTGGGTTATTGACAAATTTAGTTTGACTGTGGGACTAAAGGCGTAACATATTCACCATTTGGCTGATACTTACTTCATTATTAGCCCAATAGTGCTTTTATCTGGCTGTTAAGAATACTAAAAGGACATGAATTTCCTGAATATCTTTTCTAGGGTGTTTTCCTATAGCTAAATGATAGATTAAGTGCTTTGAATTGTTCCTACAAATTTCTTTCTTTGCATTCACAAGGCTTTATTCTGACTAAACACTGTTTATTTGTCTACACAATCTACTAATGCATATGCAGATATACTTGATTGCTATTTGATGAAGTAAAGTTTCAGACTGACAAAGTCATTCTTGAACATAGAGGAAAAGCTTTGAAAAAACCTTAACTGATCTTCATGGATTTACACAAAACATGAACAGATTATATATCACAGATAACTGCCAAAGGATTTTGGAAAATGAATGAAAATAAGGTTTTTGTCATTGTCTACAAAACAACAATGAAACAGAGTTAAGAAAAATGGATATGTGAACAAATCTGAAAATAGAAATTAAGTAATTCTAAGAATTACTTAAAACCAATTAAATTCGTTTCAGATAAGTCAACATTTAAAATAGGTACAATTTTTTTGTTTGGTTGTTTGGTCGGTTGGTTGGTTTGGTTTGGCTTGGTTTTTATTTGAAAACTCAATACATGCCTAGAAATTTGGGATATGTAAAGAATATGAACACAAAAATGTAACTACATTTTCATGTATCCGATAGGTATGTTCTGTAGTGTATCTATGTGTATGTTTTCTACATCAAATAATGCATTATACATACTAGAAACCAGACATATAAGCCCAAACTTCTGTATGTGTGTTTGAAGTCAAAGCAAGACAGTGTTCCATTATAAAAAACAGAATTAAAATAATTGATCATTAATGAGCAAGTTAGTGACATAAACATGATATAAATAACTCTTCTGATAGATGTCATTGGTTTTACAGAGTGTAGCATGACTTCTGTGCAAATGTGCAAAAGGAGTGATTATGAATAATTTTAAACTTCAGGGATTCTTACAAACTCTGAGTAAAGTGTTTTATTTCTGAGTTTGTACATACTCCAAGGAAAGTGCTTAATTAGGAAATTGGAAAAGCCCAAACCCCATTAATTTTAAAGGTGAAAACAATTGCTGTAACACCTCACACATTCACAGAAAGTTCAAAGAATGTGATATACTCATGTGGAGAATAGAAACAGGTGCAAATATATTTCAGACATAACAGTTAAAA
Source organism: Psophia crepitans (assembly GCA_013399095.1). Taxonomy (NCBI): domain Eukaryota; kingdom Metazoa; phylum Chordata; class Aves; order Gruiformes; family Psophiidae; genus Psophia; species Psophia crepitans. Next base: position 354,468 of record VWZZ01008031.1, on the reverse strand, counting down.
GATAGCCATCTGTTTAACTGCAGGTGACATATCGCAGAAGATAATACATTATAATAACTTTCAGTGCTAATTATCACTGTTTTGTGTATGTTACAGCAAAGCCAGATTTCTAGGTATGTAATTGCTAAGAAACAGTTTAGGAAAAATTCCAGGAAGTGACTTCAGCAAATTTTAATGAGTTGTAAAAACAGAAACCATGCTGTAACTGATTTGTAATTAAAAGTTTTTTAGTGAGAAATATCTTAATTTAAAATGAAATTTCTATTGGAAAACCACTAATAACATAATTTCACAACTGTTTTAGTCAAGGATTTTGACACTGTACAGGCTATACTTTTCAATGAAGGATTTAGTCATTCTTAAACTTTATTTCATCCAAAAAGCAACCGACTATATGTAAGCCAGTAGATAAGTATAGACAAAAAAAACAGTGTTTAATCAGAATAAAGCCTCATGAAAAAGAAATACATTTATGGGAACAATTCAAACCAATAATACAGCTAAATTAATTCAAATTTTTTAAAATTCTGGTCTCTTCATGTGATAGTTAACACAGGACAAAACTGAAGAATTTAACGTCAGTATATGAGTAATTTCCAATATCTTAGATGAACCACTTATACTAAAACCTCCCTTTAAAATAAGTGTGCATTTGTCCAAAGAAAATTTAACACTAAGTCTTAATACACTCTCCTAACTCTGACCTTTCATATTGGTTTGTAAGATACATATTCTACTGCAAAGATGAAACGCATCACTTTTGAATCAACATGTTAGGTCTTATGATACAAGCTCATTTACACACCTGCAGAGAAGCTCAGAGTGTCGATGGCAGGAGTAGAAACCCTAAATAACATTCTGCCAGAGCATTCCCGATCCCTTCACGGCAGGAGTCCCAGCCAGCTCTGCATGTAAGAGTGCCTATGTGTCTCTAAGGGTGAGAGCACAGTAGGTTTTGGCTATTGGGACTAATAAGACTGAGAGGGGAACAACATGAGGCTGTTGGTGCTCTCTGTGTTCATGTGGGTGCTCTGAGTGTCTGTCTGTGGGCCGTATGGCTGTTGATGTGTATATGGGTATATCTGTGCTCTGCGTGCACATGCCTCCTTCAGTCTTGCTGCTGAGTGGACCCAGGGACATGAAGCTGTGGTAGCCTCATCTCTCTATTATATGATATATTTTCCTCTAGCAATATCCATATTTTCCTCTAAAAATGTCCGTATGCTACTTGCATAAGATGTCTTCTAACTTCCAGGTAATCCCTTAATTGTGATGTATCATTCTAAAACTTCCATTAAAACATTTTCAGTACATTTGAGGAATGTCATAAAGTAATTTTAATTTTAAGATTTCTTTTCAATAATTGAAAATATTTAATAAGTAACTGAGAAGAGAATTGAAATTAAGCTATAAACAGTGCCACACAAAATCATATTTTGATTTGAAGAAACTTTATAAAACTCACCCTCTCGAGTTTTAGTTCATCTTGGTCTTGTACTATAGGATTTTTTCTTGAGCTTCAGGTCCAAATGAACTTCTTCCGTCAAAGTAAGATTCAATCAATCAAGCAGAGTTGCTTAAGCTTTCATGTCAACACCAGGTGACAACTACAAGCAGCTATTTGATACAACTCCATAATAGACCCATTTTGCTTCTTGAAAGCTTTGTGTGCATTAGAAAGTCTACTGAAGAGTTACAAGTCTGCAGAAAAAAATACAAGTGCCAGAAAATTAGCCAAGTTATGTTGTTTGTAGCAAATAGCACAAGGTGCTGAAGCATGGTTAATTACTAAACTTCGGGGGAGAGAAAAAAAAACAAACCCAAAACAGAACAAGAGGAGTTTGACATTGCAAATGGGGCAATGAGTGTAATTTACTTTTCATGGGAGCTGTCTGCTATTTGACTGTATAAGCACTTTTGTATGTTTTTTTCAGCCACTTTTAAAAACAGTATTTCCTGCTGCTGCCATACTCAATCGGATTTTTGGGGAAAAAACTCTGATTTCCCTCCTTTCTTTACATTTCATGATCTTCCTCCCTGCCCACCTCCACCCACCCCCCCCACCCCCGATATTTTTTCAAATATTTTGGATCAAGTGCAAAGCTACATTTTCAGTTTAGATAAAATTATTTCAGTAAAATATTTTTGCAGTGGCATTCTGAGTGTGCACAGTTTGGTTGTTTAAATATAATGCCAGTAATTAAATAATACTCTTTCTTTTCTGAAATAAGTGTGAGGGATGACATATTTGCTTTGGTTATTGCTAGTTTTATGTTATTATATGTTATCTTCTGCTTTTTTTAGAGGGTATGGCTGAGCAGCAGGGAATGATGATCTCTGACTTGGCTGATGTCTGTTAAATGAAATATAACTTGTTGAAGAAGAGGGAAATCAACATTTCTGTGGAATTAGCTGGAGCTGCTGAACTGGGGGAACCTTGTACAATGTGGGGAAGAACATTCAAGCATGCAGAGGGAGTAATAAAAAAGTAGAAGGAAGCCTTCAGCAAATGAAGACTGAGAAGTTGTGAAGGATGGGCACAGGCTGACCTGAGATATGATCGAAAGAAACTTTGTGACATCCAGAAAGACTGGAAGAGTTTGTTTCTGAAAATCACTGAATTGTTGGAAAGACAAGAAGTATGTAAGAACAATGTAGGGAAGAGGGGGATGTTTTTGTAAAAGTTTTGCAATTTTTTCCAGAAATTCTGCTATTTCCCTTTTGAAATATATGTTCCCATATTCTAATTAAGCCTATCTGTAGAATTTACATAGTTCTTTGATAATTTTATGGGGCAAACTAAGAAAAATGTGGAAATTAACTCAAAGCCTTGCTTATGTCAGTATTTCATTTCAATAAGACAAGCAGACTTGGTTCAAGACAACTTAAGAATAATTTAGCATTGTTAAAACCGTGTCATCACTAGAGCATCTTGTGGCAACACAGCAGTTTCAACAAGGTAAAGGAGTATTTATTTGTAGGCTTAACAACCCAAATTCAACTTTTAGATGAAATTGATGTGTACACTTTTAACATTTTCAGACACCTTTTCATGTACATAAAGAAATTTATATTATTATTAATTACAGTCTAGAAAACTTTAATATTTGAAGATGCTTCTAATAACTTTTTAAATGACTGAACTTCAAATCATGTAATTTAGGTAAAAACAGTGAGATAAGAAAGCAGTGGGATAAAAGACTATAATTTATTTTCTTTAAAAAAACCCCAAACCTTATATTTGGAGATTTGGAAAACTTGCTCTCTCTTAGAAATAGAGGGATATTTGACAGATTGCATTCAGAATTCCAGGTTTATTTCTGTAGGTGTAGGTAGGCTACCTACATTTCTAGATTTATTTTGAGATCCTCATATAAACACATCCTTACTGCAAAGCATTTCTCACGTGTAATAGTTGCTTCTAGGACCTATTATCTGCCATAGTCTCATAGCTGCATCACATATGAAAATCAACAGTAAGGCATGTGGATATTTTGGAATGCAAGGGCTGTATCTGTTACAGAGTTAGCAACTGCTGCAGGAGCACCCTGCCATTCTCTGGACAAGGGAACAGATTTGCACATGTGTATTTTAATTAATGCTCAGGAATATCTACAGTATGGTTATACAGCACATTATGTCAGGAGCGCATAAAGACAAGGTATTTAGCCTTTCTGTCAAGACCACATGAGAACATTGCCCAGCAGATCAGTGTCCTCTAATACTAATTTTCTTCCTGACTTAATCAGGATGCCACAGCCTCCTGGTCTAACCTTCAGAGACTGCAAAGGGCTGGCAGAGTCAAATCTGGCCTGACTTGAATTCATGTTATATGGAGAGTAGAGTCTGCAAACAGGATTCTTCTTTATTCTGAACCTTTGCTTCTCAGCCAAAAAGAAGTCAGATTCAAGCCGGAGCAGACTAGCAGGACAACCAGGAATTTAGACCTGAATGAAAAATAAGGATAAGAAAGCTAAATTTAGTCAAACTCTTTTTTTCTGTATAACGGTTGTGCAACACTTACTGTTTTCTATATTCTCTATGTCATATTCACTGACAGATTTCTAAAGGATTTTGTTGGTGGAGGGGTTTTTTTTTGGGGGTGGGGTTCTTTTTTTGTTTGTTTGTTTTTTGTTGTTGTCATTTTGGGTTTGTTTGTTTGTTAGTTTGTTTTTAAATTCTGAGTGAGGTTGTATTACGTAGAAATCCTGAAATCTCTTTGTCTTCACTTAGGTCTACTTTTTGTTTTGGTTTTTTTCTTTAGGAAGATACAACTCAAAATGCTCAGGATAATTGTTTTCATAATTGAATGAACTGCCTCTGAAAATGCGTGCCAACAAGGTCTGGAAAGGATCAGATATAAAAGTCTGCAAAGGGTCAGATATAAAGGCTGTGAGTAAATGTCTTCTCAGAACAACTTCACAACCTGACTTACTACGTCTCTGACAGTTCATTCCTATTTATTTCTTAAACAGCAGCTGACATCCTTGAACAGGTTTCCGACTGTAGAGTGTTTTTGTAAAAACAGGAAATAATATGATAAATAGCAAATGAGTTTTCACCTCTGACCTCAAAACTAATTAAGGCATTTAATTAATTTACTGAAGCTCCATTGCTTTGCTCAGAATTTTACCATAAAAACCATGAAATTTACTGCGGCTTAAAGTGGAAAAACCGGTAATCTGAATTCAAAGCATTATAAGATAACAAAAATGTCATAAAAGTTCAATATTTGTTCTAATTAACACCCTGGATTAGTTATTTAGATGCTGCATAACATTTATTAAGAATCTACCCATATAGGATCTGAAACATCTTCAAAAATTTTGCAGAAATGTATTGATAAAAGCAGGGTTTTTTTTAGAACCAACGTCTCAAGAAGTTGATACTTGATATAACATTCATATCAAAAGCTCCACAAACACTGATACTTTATCCTTACTTATATGAGTGAATTTATCAAGCATGCTCTAAAGCCTGAAGTGTCTCATGTCATTGCTGCTTGTATTTTCCTGATTTGCACCATGCAATATCATCCACACACTGTTCTCTTTTAGCTATCATGGAATCACAGAATCACTAAGGTTGGAAAGGACGTCGGGGATCATCAAGTCCAACTGTCAACCTAACACCATCATGCCTGCTAGACCACGTCTTGAAGTGCCACGTCTACATGTTTTTTGAATGTCTCCAGGGACGGCGATTCAACCACCTCTCTGGGCAGTCCATTCCAATAACTCACTACTCTTTCCATGAAGAAGTTTCTCCTAATATCCAACCTAAACCTGCCCTGACGCAACTTGAGGCCATTCCCTCTCGTCCTGTCTCTTGCTACTTGGGAGAAGAGACCAACACCCTCCTCACTACAACCTCCTTTCAAGTAGTTACAGAGAGCGATCAGGTCTCCCCTCAGCCTCCTCCAGACTAAACAATCCCAGCTCCCTCAGTCGCTCCTCATAAGATTCGTTTTCCAGTCCCTTTACCAGTTTCGTTGCCCTTCTCTGGACACTCTCCAGCAGCTCAATGTCCTTCTTCTATTGGGGGGCCCCAAAACTGGACACAGTACTCGAGGTGAGGCCTCACCAGAGCCGAGTACAGGAGGACTATCACTTCCCTACGCCTGCTGGCCATGCCATTCCTGATGCAGGCCAGAATGCCATTGGCTTTCTTGGCCACCTGGGCACACTGCTGGCTCATGTTCAGCCGTCTGTCAACCAGAACCCCCAGGTCCTTCTCTGCCAGGCAGCTCTCCAGCCACTCCACCCCAAGCCTGTAGCGCTGCACAGGGTTATTGTGGCCAAAGTGCAGGACCCAGCACTTAACCTTGTTAAACCTCATACAGTTGGCCTCAGCCCATTGATCCAACCTGTCTGGATCTCTCTGGAGAGCCTTCCTACCCTCAAGCAGACTGACACTGCCTCCCAGTTTGGTGTCATCTGCAAATTTACTAAGGGTGCACTCTATCCCCTCGTCCAGGTTGTCGGTAAAGATGTTGAACAACGCTAGCCCCAAGACCGAGCCCTGGGGAACGCCGCTAGTGACCAGCCGCCAACTAGATTTAACACCAATGACCACAACTCTCTGAGTGTATCCTTCCAACCAGTTTTCAACCCAACGAAGAGTGTACTGGTCCAATCCATGAGCTTCCAGCTTCCCTAGGAGAATGCTGTGCAAAACGGTGTCAAAAGCTTTGCTGAGGTCCAGATAGATGACATCCACAGCCTATCCCTCATCTACTAGGTGAGTCACCTGATCATAGAAGGGGATCAGGTTGTTCAAGTAGGACCTGCCCTTCATGAACCCATGCTGGCTGGTCCTGATTCCCCGTCCATCTCGCACCTGCTCACTGCTAAAGCTATAGTGTAGCTTTACCTGCTTCTACTTTTGCAGCAGTGTCTTAGAGAAATATTTTTGCCTTTGCCATTGCTAAGTCCAAAACTGTTGTTGGTATTTAAAATAGTAACTTAAAATGTTAATTTTGAGGATTTCCAGATACTCCTAAGGTTTACATCTGAAAACTCATTAAAAGGAAGAAAGTCAGATGAAAAACTCTCTAGCTTTTGATAAACGTAATTTTTATTAAAATCCTTGAGACTTAAAGTAGTCTGTCCTGGTCATTGTTATAATACAATACTGTTACTGGGAGTTTATTCATTTGGCTTGTTAGAAAGGGAATATTTCGCAATCAAAAAGGATCACATAAAAAAGCCTAAACCACTTTTTTTTGGGTTTGCATGGCAAAGTTTTGGTGGTGGTGGGTCTCCAAGGGTGGCTTCTGCGAGAAGTTGTTAGAAGCTTCCCCCATGTCTGATAGAGCCAATGTCAGCTGGCTCTAAGATGGGCCTGCTACTGGCCAAGGCTGAGCCCATCAGTGACAGTGGTAGCACCTTGGCAATAACAGAGTTAAGAAGGAAAAATAAAAATAATAATAATAAAAAAAAAGAGTGCAGCTTTTGCAGCCAGAGAAAGGAGTGAAAAGATGTGAGAAAATTTGCAGATACCAAGGTCAGTGAAGAAGAAGGGGGAGGAGGTGCTCCAGGTCCCAGAGTAGAGATTTCCCTGCAGCCCATGGAGACGACAATGGTGAAGTAGGCTGTTCCCCTGCAGCTCATGGAGAAGGGGTGGTGGAGTGTAGAGATTCCACCTGCAGCCTGTAGAGGAGCCAATGCCAGAGCAGGTGGAGACACCTGAAGGAGGCTGTGACCCCATGGGAAGCCCATGCTGGAGCAAGCTCCTGGCAGGACCTGTGGCCCCATAGAAAGAAGAGCCCAGGCTGGAGCAGGTTTACTGGCAGGACTTGTAACCCCACGGGGGACCCACGCCAGAGCAGTATGATCCTGAAGATCTGCACCCCGTGGGAGAGACCCACGCTGGAGCAGTTTGTGAAGAACTGTAGCCTGTGGTAAAGACTCACGTTGGAGAAGTTGGTGGAGGACTTTCTCCTGTGAGAGGGACCACATGCTGGAACAGGGGTAGAGTGTGAGGAGCCCCATCCCCAAGGAGAAAGGAGCTGCAGAAACAGCATGTGATGAACTGACCACAACCTCCATCCCTGTCCCCTTGTGCCTCTGAGGCAGAGTAGGTAGAGAATTCAGGAGTAAAGCTGAGCCCAGGAAGAAGGGAGGGATGGGGAAGGAAGGTGTTTTAAGATTTGGTCTTATTTCTTATTCCTCTACTCTGTTTCCTGGGTAATAAATTGGATTTTGTTTTTTTTTTTTCTATATTGAGTCTGTTTTGCCCATAACGATAATCAGTGAACTATCTCTCCCTGTCCTTATCTTTATCCAAGAGCCTTTCATTATATTTTCTCTCCCCATTCCCATAGAGAAGGGAAAATGATAGAGAAGCTCTGGTGGGCACCTGACCTCCAGCCAGGGCCAACCCACCACAGACTTAAAATTTTTATTCTGTTTTTGTACTGGGTTTTTTTTTTTTTTTAATAGAGTTTAAAAATCTGGTTTCATTATCCTGTATTGTGGTTGCTTAATCATTAGATTTACTTTGATTGACACACCCCTCCAATCTCCACCCTAACGCTGCTACACACAGATTAAAAAAAACCCTTATGAAAATTCACAGATTCTCTGTCTACCCTCTGATACAGGGTGTCTATACTTAGTGAACTGTCAATCCTAATCTAATTAGTGAGTTAGAATAATTACATATTTTTCTCTTCAGTGCATGGCACAAAGCATGCGTATGACATTTCCTTCTGCAATGTATGCCATAAAAAAATGTTATTTTCAATTAAAATGAGAATGCACCAAATGTTAATACCCCTGATGAAGATGATGATTCTTCAAAGTAGAGAAGAGATAAAGGTATTCTTTTTGACCAAAGACAGAGAGCATCATTCCTCTCAAATAATTTTTAATTAATATTTTTCTTTCCCCTTCAGGAACTAAAAGTTAATTGTTATTCTGAGCATTCTTCTATGTAAGAAAGAAAAAATGGGGAAAAAAAAGGAAGGAAAAAAATGCATAATCTAGACTTGCTACTTTGGAACTAATATTCTTAATTTTAGAATGAGGATCTTTACCTCCTTCATTTTCTTTTATTAATGTAATGACTACATACCTACCTAGCATTTTATGTGTGTCTTTTTTTGAACCACTGTATGTTTTTCTAGAATATGTATTCACATTCTTGCCTTTAGGACTTTATATTATTGAAAGGTTCACGTTGCTAATTTTTGGAATCTAGATTTTAATTTTTCCAAAGCTAGACTTGGAAGTCTGGCTATTCTTTTCATGGAAAAATGGTTCATGAAAACATTTATATGGAGTTGACTTCAAATGATTCACGAATTAGATATGTGTCTTCAGATATACCTATTTCTGGTTTTGTATCTAGGTGATTTTTCCACTAACAATAAAAAATTATGCAACTGGTGTGGCTGAATTTTTAATTTTATCTTTGTGTCATTTTTTTTTTCTCATAAAACTAATTTCACTATATTCAACAAGTGTTTCTGAGGTATTCAATTCTGACAGCTCAATTTGCCAACTAAAAAATGGCTTTGTAGATTGTTTTCCTCAATGGCCTGTTGGGTAGTTTATATATATATACACACACAGGTAGGATTTGTCATAAATTATTCTTCTTAATTGCTTCCTCCAAAATGTATTCCTTCTTCATTATATTACAGCTTACATGTCTACGTAAAATGTTACTTGGATCCTCTTCTGGCTTGCTCCTTCTATTTCTTTGACTTTAAGGTCTTTACATAATTCTGTCTCTATTTATGTCACTCTGATTAGCAGAATCAAGTTAAAATCAAGGTAATTGTTCTCTGCTGTATTTGGCTTTTAATGTTCTTGTATTTATTTTAAATCCAAAGCAGGCCTAGTGCTTGGAATTCTTTTGTTGGTCTGTTTGTTTTTTTTTTTCTTGTGTCACTTAAATTTTTCTTTACTATTTTTCATCTGTACTTATGTCTTTCTCATATCTCATTAAACCCATCCTTTTGTTACTTCCCTTTCTTACTTTTAGCACCTCTTTTTGTATACCACCTTAGTAATATTCTAAACTCATAGAAGGAAAATGTGTATGTCTGGTTAGTTTAAATCATGAAATAACAGTAGTGATATAAAGTAGAAGTGTAAAAGGGGGCGAGTGTCCCTCCAAAAACAAAAGAAAAAGCACCAAACTGAGAGTTAAAACTCTTAAGTGGAAGAATGGTGTGTAACTTCTCTTTTCTGGAAAAATAAGAATAACATTCCTTTCCAATTTTTTTTTCATTCTATGTAATTTTTTTAGGACTTAGAAAGTGATCCATTATTCTTCTTGTCATTTTTATACAGAAATAAAATAAAGTCAAATCTCAGTTTCCTTTATCAAAACTAAGACCCCTGATCTTTAGAAAAAACTGTCATGGTTTAACCCCAGCTGGTAACCAAGCACCACACAGCCACTCATCTCCCCCCTCAAGGTGATGGGGAGGAGAATGGAAAAAAAAAAGAACAAAAAACCAACACTGTGGGTTGAGATAAGGACAGTTTAATAGGATAACAAAGAAAGATTAATAACAACAACAACAATTTTATATATATATATAAAAACCAAGTGATGCACCAAAGCAATTGCTCATCACATGCAAAAGGTAAAAAAAACCCAAAACCTGATGCCCTGTATGTTTCCAAGCAGGGAACCCACCTCACAGCTGGCTTCCCCAGTTATATACGGTACATGACGGTATATGGCAGGGAATATCCCTTTGGCCAGCCTGGGTCAGTGTCCTGTGCTCTCCCAGCTTTTTGTGCACTTGGCAGGGCTTGAGAAGCTGAAAAGTCCTTGACTTAGTGTAGGCACTACAGATACCCAGCCACAACTAAAAATATCAGCATGTTATCAACATTAATCTCATAATAAATCCAAAACACAGCACTATTCCAGCTACTAGAAAGAAAATTAACTTTATCTCAGCTGAAAACAGGACAAAAAACCATATATACAAATTGTGTATTTTCTGTACAGTTTACTACTTACAGCCCTATTTTTTAGTCTTTGATGAAAAAATAAATGTTCTTTAGAATCATAATATATAAAAGAAGCTTCACATATCCTAGTGAATTTTACTGTCAGTGTTTACAATTTATTGGATTTAAAATCTATTGCAGTCTGGGAAGTGGATATATGTCTGAAATCAAGCTGTATTCACACATGTCTATATACAAGCTTTTCAGCAACCAGAGCCCAAATTTGAACTAAATATTTCAATATTCTGCTTAATATTCTGATTTCAACCTCAGAAATATTTCAAAGATTGTTATAATCAGGTCTCTAGAGAAGCTTGTGTGTTTTGTGTGAATGATAAAAACTTACAGCTTAGTTTTCCACTTCTTTTAGCATTGCTGTTTATTGCTATTTTTCTGGAGAAGTTTTTTTTTTTCTTTCTTATAAATTCAGCACAACAAAGAAAAGTAAAATTTTCTTTTAGTATTTTATTTCATCAAGGATACCTTCATCTTTATTTGAAGAAAAAGATATTTCTCAGAGTAACTTTCAGTATTCCAAAATACTGGGGGTTTTAACGTTATGTCATATTGGATCAACTAATTTCACAAAATAATGATGAGAGATAGCAAGTAGGGCAATATATGACATGAACAGAAAATTATAACATCCACATTTTTGATTTTCTGAATACTGAAAGAGAAGACAGTTAATAAATTTATTCTCGCACTCATCAAAAATTGGAAATGAGAAGTTTGGTAATTATGAAGTCTTTTGAAGATAGTTCTTTTGTTCTTTAGACTGAACTTCCAGAAAATGTTAATCACAGTCCTCAAAAACTTCTAAAAGATCAACCAGACTAGATCAGTGAGACAAACTGCAGAATTAATTGAATAAATTATGGCTATACTAAACAAGGTAGCAGCAGTAGTAATAGTTATACAAGTTTGCCACCTGCCTAGTGACTAGCTTCCTATGCGCATCATCATAGTAATGTTTTAATAAGAGGTTTGGATGAAAGTGAGGAAGTGGTTTCACAGCTTTTCATGGGAATACTTGTCTTACCAATCATATGTAGCATTGAAGAAAATGAAATATATGCAAGGATATGAGGTGGATTGTGCACTGGTTGGAAGGCAGAAGTCAGAGGGTTGTGGTCAATGGGACAGAATCTAGTTGGAGGTCTGTGACTAGTGGAGTCCCCCAGGGGTCGGTACTGGGATCAGTGCTGTTCAATATTTTCATTAAGGACCTGGATGAAGGAATAGAGTGTACCCTCAGCAAGTTTGCCGATGACACAAAACTAGGAGGAATGGCTGACAAACTAGAAGGTTGTGCTGCCATTCAGCAAGACCTAGACAGGCTGGAGAGCTGGGCGGGGAAGAACTTAATGAAATTCAACAAGGGTGAGTGTAGAGTCTTGCACCTGGGAAAGAAGAATCCTATGTATCAGTATAGGTTGGGGACGGAGCTGCTGGAGAACAGCGTAGGGGAAAGGGTCCTGGGGGTCCTGGTGGATGGAGGGATGACCATGAGCCAGAAATGTGCCCTGGTGGCCAGAAAGGCCAATGGCATCCTGGGGTGCATTAGAAGGGCTGTGGTCAGTAGGTCAAGGGAGGTCCTCCTCCCCCTCTATTCTGCATTGGTGAGGCCGCATCTGGAGTATTGCGTCCAGTTCTGGGCCCCTCAGCTCAAGAAGGATAGGGAACTGCTAGAGAGAGTCCAGCGTAGAGCCACAAAGATGATCAAGGAAGTGGAACATCTCCCTTATGAGGAAAGGCTGAGGGAGCTGGGTCTCTTTAGCTTGGAGAAGAGAAGACTGAGGGGGGATCTCATCAATGTTTATAAATATGTTAAGGGTGAGTGTCGGGAAGATGGAGCCAGGCTCTTCTTGGCCTCACTAAGCGATAGGACAAGGGGCAATGGGTCCAAGCTGGAGCATAGGAGGTTCCATGTTAATATAAGAAAAAACTTTTTCACTGTGAGGTTGACAGAGCACTGGAACAGGCTGCCCAGAGAGGCTGTGAGTCTCCTTCTCTGGAGACATTCAAAACCCGACTGGACGTGTTCCTGAGTGATGTACTCTAGGTGGTCCTGCCTTGGCAGGGGGAGTTGGACTAGATGATCTTTCAAAGTCCCTTCCAACCTCTAATATTCTGTGATTATGTGATTAAGGATTCTTTTTTCCATTGTAGTTGTCCTACATGCTATTTCTCTGTAGTGAAGCTCTCCAGAACTTCCAGCTGAATGTCTCAGCTTTCAAAAAGAATTTCAAGTAGTGTTACAGTGGATATGTAGATATTTAGATTGGGAGAATTGCTTCTCTGAGCATCAGGACTTTTATGCCTGCTAGGTACCAATGATAAGTGGATTGAATCCTACTCTCCACTCTCCTATTCAATTATTTGAGTAATAATTAATAAAAATACAGACATTTTCATACACAAAACCACACACACTTTTATCTGCTACATTTACCATAGCATGTATAGAATCATAGAATCACTAAGGTTGGAAAGAACCTCCAAGATCATCAAGTCCAACTGTCAACCTAACACCACCATGTCAATTAGATCATGTTCTGGAGTGCCACGTCTACATGTTTTTTGAATGTCACCAGGGACAGTGATTGAATCGCCTCTCTGGGCAGTCCATTCCAATAACTCACTGCTCTTTCCGTGAAGAAGTTTCTTCTAATACCCAACCTAAACCTCCCCTGGTACAACTTGAGGCCATTCCCTCTTGTCCTGTCACTTGCTACTTGGGAGAAGAGACCAACACCCTCCTCACTGCAACTTCCTTTCAGGTAGTTGCAGAGAGCGATCAGGTTTCCCCTCAGCCTCCTATTCTCCAGACTAAACAAGCCCAGTTCCTTCAGCCACTCCTCATAAGACTTGTGCTCCAGACCCTTCACCAGTTTCGTTGCCCTTCTCTGGACACGCTCCAGGGCCTTGATGTCTTTCTTGTGGTGAGGGGCCCAAAACTGGACACAGGACTCAAGGTGCAGCCTCACCAGGGCTGAGTACAGTGGGATGATCACCTCCCTGCTCCTGCT
>VWZZ01008031.1:329446-340851 GCA_013399095.1 Psophia crepitans | reverse complement strand
CAGGTCCCTCTGCAGAGCCATCCTACCCTCCGGCAGATCGACACTTCCCCCCAGCTTGGTGTCGTCTGCAAACTTACTGAGGGTGCACTCAATTCCCTCATCCAAATCATCAACAAAGATGTTGAAAGGGTGGGCCCCAACACCAACCCCTGGGGAACACCACTCACGACTGGTCGTCAGTTGGATTTCACTCCATTCTCCACCACTCTCTGGGCCCAGCCATCCAGCCCGTTTTAAACCCAGCGAAGAGTGTACCTGTCCAGACCATGGGCCGCCAGCTTCTCCAGGAGAATGCTGTGGGAGACCGTGTCAAAGGCTTTGCTGAAGTCTAGGTAGACTACATCAACAGCCTTTCCCTCATCCACCAGGCGGGTCATCTGGTCATAGAAAGAGATGAGGTTGGTCAGGCAGGAGTTGCGTTTCACGAACCCATGCTGGCTGGACCTGAGCCCCTGGTTGTCATGGACATGGCAAATGATTGCCCTCAAGATGACTTGCTCCATAACCTTCCCTGGCACCGAGGTCAGGCTGACAGGCCTGTAGTTCCCTGGATCCTCCTTACGACCCTTCTTTTGAATGGGTGTCACGTTAGCAAGCCTCCAGTCATCTGGGACTTCTCTGTTTGACAATGGCTGCTGATAGATGATGGAGAGCGGCTCCTAAGGTAAGAGCAATCAAAGGTAAGAGATTTCATTTTTTTCATGCTTTTCATATGTTTTTCCTATTCAGAAAATGTGAACAAATACCCGGTTTAGGACTTTTTCATGATGACAGAAATTGTATGACAATATGTCAAATGTATTTCAAAATCAAATATAGGGGTAGAGACAGTTGACTCACTTTTTGGTTTTCTAAATGAAGTCTCTGAATAGATTTTTTCCAAACCAGTAGTAAAATTTTTCAGTGTTGATTAATTTGATGGAATGAAATTAGCTCAGTGTTTTTGGAGCTGAGTATTTTGATGAACTCCTTGTCTCTTAGCAACTTCAAATAAAATTCAGCTCCCATGAGAAATTTCTCAAAATCTATATATAGTCATTTAGCATAGTCAGGTTCTAACGTTGAGAAATGTCACCTCCTGTGCTTATAGTCAGGCCTTTGTATATCTTGCCTAAAATAAATCAAATTGAATTTTATTTTGGTTATGCATAACAACAGCATATTTTTCCTGGAATTTTGTTCATGTTTTCTTTGACCATTTTAGCAGTAGCTGCAAAAAGATGTATTTTCCCATTCAGGAACAAGCATATTATCAACACTATTCTCGTACTAAATCCAAAACACAGCACTATACCAGTTACTAAGAAGAAAATTAACTTTATCCCAGCCGAAAGCAGGACAGCTAGGGAGTATGAATAGAAACTTGGTGGTACGATCACAGAAAACAGGATACACAATAAAAATGTCAGGTTTAGATTCTAATATGCCAACATTTTCAGTAGGAAAATAGTAAGATTTTTTTTTGTTACGGTTTCCCTAAAATTTCTTATCTTTGCACCTGACACAGAAGTGAACAGCTGATCTTCTTTGTGACATCACCATTAACAACCAGAAAAATAAAAGAATTCATTAATGCAGTCACTTCAGACAAGATATGTCAAGGTCTTCAACTTATCTCTTCACTTAGAAAGTACGGGGACTGTAGTGTATTTTTAATGAAATTGAGTAGAAATTGATTTATTTTTAAATTCTGATAGAGTTGCTCACCAATTTCCTAATAGAAATTGCCATATTATTCATAGGGAATGATTAATACTATTATTATTATTATTTAATTCAGCTTTCATAGTTAAGAATACGATTTAATTTTAAAGGTGTTTACAGCAGTAACAGATTTCAGGTAATGCAACAATCCTTTTTAAAGTTCACTTCAGTTGGCACATTTCTTTTTAACATGTTTAGTCTGGAGAAGAGGCTGAGGGGAGACCTTATTGCCCTCTACAACTACCTGAAAGGAAGTTGTGGCGAGCTGGGGATCGGCCTCTTCTCGCAGATAACTAGTGACAGGACTAGGGGGAACGGCTGCAAGTTGCGCCAGGGGAGGTCCAGGTTGGAGATGAGGAGAAAATTCTTCTCTGAAAGGGTGGTCGGGCATTGGAACGGGTTGCCCAGGGAGGTGGTGGAGTCACCATCCCTGGGGGTGTTTAAAGAAAAGTTGGATGTGGTACTTAGGGACATGGTTTAGTGGGTAATAGGTGGTGGGGGGACGATTGGACTGGATGATCCTTTGAGGTCTCTTCTACCTTAATGATTCTATGATTCTATGATTAATCAGGATCAGCAACTGTTTTATCATGTTGCATACTCTACAAGTAGAGGCAAAAGCAGAAGATACTTTTATGGTACCGTATGTCTGGAAAGAATATTACAAATGCATAATGCCATGACATGTATGGTAAGAAAGATATTAAAAAATATTTACAAGTAAAGATAATTACTTTTTCTCAGCTACTACAATTATTGAAATAAATAGAGAAAAGTAAGCTTGCACTAATCAGAAAGAGCACAAAAAGAAAAAAAAAAAGGAGCACATAAAAAGAAAAGGGAAGACATTGTCTTACTTTTCACATGACGAATGCCTTCTCCCTGTCAGGTATTTTGAAACGAGATTAGTGCTGCTCAGCAAACCACATTGAAGTGCTGCTACATCAAACTTTGAATGAATGTAGGTTTAATAGTGAACAAAGAAAAACAGAATAGTAAGAATTTTTGTGAAAAGGACTGAAAAAAACTCAAAAAAAGCACATATATATCCAATAAGACATACATTCTTTATGTGCTTGTATCTTGAAAACTACGTACAATCACAGTCGCACCATCTAGGGTTTTCTAGGGTCTAGAACTAGAAAAGTTACTAAAATAAAATGAACATGATTGCTCCTAGAAAATAAATGATTTCTATGATGAGAGACTAAACAAATAAGGAGTTTTCAGACTGAAATTAAGGCAAGCAAAGAGGAAGATGATAAAAGACTATAAAACGGTAAAAATATGGAAAATTCAGAAAGCTGTGAAGATCAGTGGTGTAATGCATTCATAAAATGATTTGGCATCTATGTTTAGTGAGACGCAGACCTAGTTTAGAAGTGTACCTTGTTATAAATAACAGTCAAGTTCACACATAATATATCTTAAATCCTCAATTTTTTTGTTTGTTTGTGGTGTTTTTTTTTTGTCTGGAACCTCCTAATACCCTTTTTTTTTCTTCTCTTAGAACAACACCCTTATCCTTAGAAAAATATTCATACTTTTTTAGTAGTAACTGATAGACTGTATCCACATCCTGTATCAATGTGGCTGCAGTGACCAGGAGATGGTGGACTTCAGGATCCTAAGTTGAAGGAAATAGCAGACGAACAGGCAAAACAAATAGCAGTATCACAACCTTGGACTTTGGGAGAGCAGATCTTGGCCTGTTTGAGGATGAGCTTGGAAGGCTCAGAAGATAAAGGTTAGTTTTAGAAGTTCATATCCTCCAAGCTCAAGAGGTCCATCCCAACATGCAGAAAGTTGAGTAAATATTGCGTGAGACCTGTGTGGATGTACAGGGAGCTCCTGACTAAACTCATAAATACAAGAGGTGGAAGTGGTCAGGTCATCCAGGAGGAATATATAGACACTGTTTGAGTGTTCTGGGACAGTGTTAGAAAAGACAAAACCCACCTGGACTTGAATATTATGAAAGATGTGAGGGGTGAGAAGGTTTTCTACAAGTACATAAACAGATAAAGAGTAAAAAGAAGAATGAAAATAATGTAAGACTGCAGCTGAATGGGAATGGGGACATGCCAATAAGGCACATGGAGAAGAATGAGCTACTTAATGCCCTTTTCACCAGTCACGCACTCAGCTTCAAAAATCCCAGTCCCTTGAAACTTGTGCGAAATTCCAGAGCAAGTAAGATTTACCACTAGTGGAAGAGATTTGGGTTAACATCGTTTAAACAAACTGGACATATACAAGTGCGTAAGACCTGATTGGATGTACAGGGAGTACCCTACCCACAAGTGATGATAGGGTTGAGCAATGTTGTTGCAAGTCTACTCTTGTTTATCTTTGAAAGGTCATGGTGACTGAGAGAGATTCCTGAGAGATGGAGAAAAAACAAATGTCACTCCAACTTTCAAGAAGGGCAAGAAGGAGCCTTGACGGAACTAGGTGATGATCAGACTTGTCTCAATCCCTGGGAAGGTGATGGAGCAAATGCACTCGGAAGCAATTTCCCAAAATATTAAGAAAATGAAAAGTTTCTTGGGATAGTCATCATGGATTTTCAAAGGGGAGATCATGCTTGACTAATATGATTACCTTCTGTGAAAAAATGACAGGGTCAGGGGAGGAAGGTGGAGCAGGGGATGCTGTTTAACTTAAGGCTTTTGACATTGTGTCCCATAACATTCTCACAGAAAAACTGAAAACAGACTAGACAAGTAGACAATGAGGAGGATTAAAAAGTGGTTGAACTGTCAGTTTCAAAGGGTTGTGATCAGTGGTATGAATCACAGAATTATTAAGCTTGGAAGAGACCTCAAGGATCATCTAGACCAACTGGAGACCAGTCACCAGGTTTATCCCAGGGGTATACCCCTGAGGCCAATTATAGTTAATATCTTCGTTAATGACCATGACAACAGGATGGAGTGAACCCTCTGCAAGTTTGCAGTTGACACAAAACTGGGAGGAGTGGTTGATAACATCAGATAGGTGTGTTGCTATTCAGAGTTACCTCAACAGGCTGGAGAAATGGTAGAAAGCAATCACATGAAGTTCAATGAAGGAAAAGTAAAAGCTGAAGAGGAACATTTTACAAGGGCATGTAGTAATAGAATGAGGAGTAATGGCTTTAAGCTGAAGGAAAGTAGATTTAGAAGATATTCGGAAGAAATTCTAGACTATGAAGGTGGTAAGGCACGTGGACAGGCTGCCCAGAAAACTTATGGTTGCCCTCTCCCTGGAAGAGTTCAAGGCCAGGCTGAATGACGCTTTGGGCAACCTGGTCTAGTGGAGGGTGTCCCAGTCCCTGGCAGGAGGACTGGAATTAGATGATTTTTAAAGACCCTTCCAACAGAAACCATTCTATGATTCTATCATTCTATGTGTTGCCTTTCAGCACTCTTTAGAATAGTATTTCTACATATGCAGTGCATTCAACTCATGTTGTAGTGAACATGATATGTGTGGATATTACTTTACACAATCTGATTCAGATGTTTAATCTTCTATTTCTCTTTCATTGGCTATGTTTCTCTTGCACTTTTCCTTAAAAACATATGAAAAAAAATTGTGCAAATAACTTCTCTGCACTTCACAAGGTGGTGTGGTTTTTTTGTTGGTTTTGTTTATTTGTGGTTTTTTTTTGTCATTGTTGCTGTTTGTTTCCTTTTTTCCCAAAAGAAAAAAGAAAACCTGAATGACTCAAAGTTTGAACCGGCCTGCATCAGTAACTCCCATGACTCAGGTGCTGAGTATTTAGTTGAAGAACACCTTTTTTAGTTGAGAAACTAATATAAACTACTGCAGAAGGTGTGGGTCAGCAAATATTTTACTAAAAAAATCTGCTAGTATAACAAAATATTAAAAAATATAGTTGTTTAGTCTGCTTAGATTAAATACATTTGAAATTTAGTCTTTACTTGCACAAGACACTGATCAATATCTTCTGCTGAGTTAAGCCATAAAAACATTTTGTGATATAGAATGTTTTATGAAGAAAAATCAGAAGAGCATACTTGAGGGATGCACTGTGACTTGCTTCTTATGAAAACAAAAGCAGGCAGATGGTATCCAGAAGAAATATTAGTGTACCTTCCCAAAGCCACAGAAGAAGAATAAAAGAATGACCACTGAAGAAACACTTTATGATAGAGTTTTTGAACTGATGCAAACTAACTTGATATTAATTTAGAATGGTTCTAAATGTGTACCAAGATGTACCAAATCTTGTATGGGTACGTAAAATGAAAGATTAAAAAAAAAATTTAAAAAATAGGCCTTTAAATAAAAACTAAAGGAAGCTAAATTAGTATGTAACAAAACCAAAATTTATTTTTGTTGTTGTTATTGAAAACGTAGAAACTAGTCTAAGGTTAAGAAAAATTTCTAATTACATCAATAGAAGATAATCTAGTATTTTTATGCTTTTATTTGTTTCACATAAACAACACAAAGTAATAACTTGGGTTTTTTTAACAAAAAGTCAATAAATATCTAAGAGTTCTTATTTTCAAAGCAATCAATATTCCATTTATAATAGTTACCACTTATGCCTCTAGAAAGCATCTAGGTAGCATATATAGTAAAATAAATACACTGAAATTTAGATTTTCAAATGTAAATTGTATATCACGGTGACAGATGAATAAAATGGTTTAGTTTTAAGACATGTAGGGTTTGCTTGCAGAAGGCTTTTGTACAGCTTTACAATTTAGTTTGGAAATTTTGTCTGATTTCACAATTATTATTTTCAAGTTTAATAGATATTTTCCCCACTCACCAAAAGGTAGAATACTAAATAGTAATAGGACATAATTACTAATATGTAATAAGGCTAAAATTTCATTTAAAAGATAGGGTAGGATTAACAAAACCTTACTTTTGACTTTTTTCCCCTAATAATATTGTAAATAATTTATTATTCACTTTAATAATAGTTTATTATTTCCTTTGATAATGACAAACTTAGGTGAAAGCAGTGTCCAAAAAAAAAATCTACTGATCTCTTCTGTGACCTCAGTTCAGACTGTGGCTAGATGAAGAATTAAAATTACCACATTCATAATTTCTATCTTCCAAGGAATTGATATATAGAATAACAATAAAATAACAATCCTTCTTTGACACTGGAGTGTTCAGAATTGATTATACTCTAATATGTCTGTAAATCATTATTTCTTTAAGAGTGTATATGTATTGACCTGTCAGCGATGAATAGTATCATGGATATGGACTAGTGATAAAACAATAGATCATATAGTTTTATAAATCACTATTAGAATAAATATAGCTACCATATAATAATTGAGAGGTAAAGTGTATTATAAATCTGCTTGACTATGATGAGGATTTGTCAGTTTTAGTGATAATGTTTATTATAACCCATAGATTATCCAGTAGAGGAGAATTATGTATTCCTGTTTCTGCCATAAGTAAGAGATTAATCAACCTTTAAAAGGTCTTGGCATGTGGGAGTAAGCGAAAATATCTTGGGGTTTGAAATACTATGAGAGGATCATAAAGCTCAATATTTACAATGTGTTGGTTTTCACACTGCTTTTATATTGACTATATATGTATTGATAGTAAATTATGTGGAAAAATATCTCAAGATATTTTTCTGGATTAAAAAAAATCAAAATTATAGGACTGTTCTAGTACTAAGATTCATTTCTAATATAAGTTTATTCAAAATATTTTGATAGAATTGAATAAAGATGGTCAGGCATGCATTTTTCTGTCGTCATCAAAGTAGATACAAGTTCTATGGTTTAATAATAAATCAATAATTTTTTAAAATTATTTATGAATTCATGCAACACAGCACTGATACTCAGGCTGAATAAAAGACTCTACAGACTAATAAGACAGATAAGACATTTTTCAGGTTTATTCATGTCATCCTTTAACTTTTATTTGATGCTCACTCTTAACAAACCCTACTATCAAAATATCCAGGAAACATTTATGTGTTAAGTCTTCCTTTTCTTAAAGTGTACAGAACAATTTCTACTGATGTAAAAAGAAGACAAAAGTTGAAAATACTTTCCACTGTTTACAGAAGGAATAGTCAGATACTTAGATACTAGTATGTGTTAAAATACCTTTACAGACTTGTCCTTAAGTAGAATTTCCCAGCCTTTAGGAGGAAGGGGATGCCTTAAGTATTGAACTGCGTTTTTCCTTTACTTAGTAGGACTGCATAAAGAATGCTTGTCCATAGTAGCGTACACAGTTTTTTTCTATTTCTGCTAATACTTGTATCCCACAATATTTGGAGTTTATGAACAGTAGGGAGTTAAATTTTGCTTTGAGGTTAAAAATAGTATTAATTAAATAGAATTCCTAATTAACAGTTTCTTCTTGCTCAGATCTTTTTTCCTTTTATTTACTTTTTCACATAACCATGATAATTAAGTAATTCTTAGGCAAGCAAGAGTTCTTTTTTATATTACATTTTTATATCACCATTGTAGTAGGTGTCTGAATTTTCATCTCTAAACAAGAATTTTAACTGCTGGAGACCTCACATATTGAATAATTTTAATAATACTGTATGCTTTTAGTTGCACATTTTCTGGTATATCCTGAGCTAATTACACATAATATTCCATTCGAGGATGTATCATCAAATTAAATGGTAATATATTTTCCGCTTTTTTTTTTAATGTCCAAACTACTGTAATAATGTCTATACTGCCAAAGTAATGCTTATACCTATTGCTTGAGTTATAGCAGATAATTTAAAATCAGTGGATGTCTGGACTCTTTCAACTTGCCTTTTATATGCCCTTCAATGTGCATTACAATACTGAATATAAGATTTTATCACTTTTGCTAATGCCTTGTTCATTGATTTTGACACTTTGGTAAGTGACCTAAGATTTGCAACAGTTCTGACTTCAGGAAGAATCAAGCATTTGTTCAGAGGCTGGATGAAGTAGGCTAATATTGCTAATGTGTTTACAGTTAATCATGCTCATAAAATTTTTGCTCAGATATAGCATGTTCCGTGGCATGATTTTTTGTTGTTGGTCTGCTGCTCTTCATTGCAGTGTTTTTTCCCCCACATTCAGGAATTTTAATCAAAGTAGATAAATCAAACAAGACAGGAGAGGAAAAATATTGTGCCTACAGTAGCTTTCATGTATCCTATATAAAACAGGAACTTGTAGCTATTATATGGCACAATACAGCTGACAACCCAGATAAGCTGAAATCTTTTGAAGTAATTTAATATTAATTTTGAAGCCAGATTACCCTAGGGATTTCCACATTTTTCCTTAAAATAAATTTGCGTTTTATGTTTGATTTTAGTTGCTTTCATTATGTTAATTGCTGTTATTTTGTCTTGCAAAGAACCAGTTATATCAAAGAAAGTTTTGCACCCAAATAACTTTATGTTTTCTTTTTTTTTTTAATATTGACAATATTTCTTTATGTTTAGTGAATTCTGAATATTTAAGATATCCATTCAAGTTGGGAAAATAAAATCATAAAAAGCTCAGCAATCAAGCAACTCTTGCGTTACTTACATTATTATCTTCGCAAAAAAAGCTTTCACACAGGTAGCAAACACTATCATTTATTTCGAAACTATCCACATTCTTAAGGCACTACATTAATCCAAGTAACTTTAGTTTCAAGTTCTGCTCAAACAAAATATGGAATGGGAAAGATATTGAAGTAAGAAGTGATTTATTTGGTTTTTTCCTTTTCTCCTTGGTGTGGACTTTTTTTATAATTTTAGTTTAGTTTAGTATAGACATGTTCATAAGACAGAGACTAAATGACATGATTAATAGATGTTGACTCATGCTTCACTGGGATCTACTGTAACAGTACTGTGGTTAGTAGAATGATAATGTGTACTTGAATTAAGGAACTGAGAAACCAGATAAAAAAATACTTAAAAACCCCCAAGGTTTCAGCTTTTCACTGAGTATTTCTCTCATACAAATTATAGAGTACTTGTGATATCAATCGTGGTTAAAGGTTCAAAGTACATTTTATCAGTAATGCAGTAAAACTGTTGCAAGAGATGTAATATTGCCCACCAACTCCACCTGGGTGGGCTTCCCAGAAGGAAGTATTTAAGAGAGAAGAAAGAGATAGCTACTTTGGTCCACTGCACAATAAAACCAAAGGATTTTGTGTTGTCATTCTTACCAAGGGTACACCGCAGCATTTCATAATAACCAAGTTTTGCAGGGCATCTCACAATTTAACATGCTTTATATTGTAAAATCTAATTGAAGGCATCGACTAAGTAGCTTTAATTAGTAGTATTTCTCAAAAATAACTTTGAAATTGCTGGTGAAAGAAAACTTAGAATGAAATCTGACTGACTTTGAACAACATTAAAATAGCAATCTTTCAGGCAATGTGTGAAATCACAAAATTGTGATATACTCAGAACTTCTTAAAGAGAAAAGAAGTGCCTGTATGTGGACACATGCTTTAAGTGATGTCAGAGTATTTGATTCAATATTGTAGAAACTTAGAGTGGTATTAATATGATCATATGTAGATGTGTCATTTTAAAACTTGTAGAAACAAAAAACTGAATTCTCCTATTTCTTAGAAAAAATGTTTATTTCCACTGACTGTGGAGAAAATCTTTGCACACTTACACTACTGATCACTGAAGTTAGAAGGAAACAAATCATACTAAAAAAATGTCTTCAAGTACGCACATCTGTTACATAAATGCTAATGTGTCTGGTGGGTTGAGTCTGGCTGGAGTCCAGGCACCCACCAAAGCCACTCTGTCACTCCCTTTCCTTAACTGCACAGGGAAGAAAACATGTAACAAATGGCTCATGGGTCAAGATAAGGACAGGGAAAGGCTGTTAATCAATTTACCATCCTGGGCAAAACAGACCAGACATAGAAAGAAATTAATCTAATTTATTAGCAAGCAAAACATAGAGTAGAACAGTGAGAATCATAGAATCATAGAATGGTTTGGGTTGGAAGGGACCACAAGGATCATCTAGTTTCAAGCCCCCACCATGGGCAGAGACACCCTACACCGGACCACATTGCCCAAAGCCCCATCAAACCTGGCCTTGAACACTGCCAAGGATGGGTCCTCCACAATTTCTCTGGGCAACCTGTTCCAGTGCCTCACCACTCTCATAGTAAAGAATTTCTTTCTAGTGTCCAATCTAAATCCCTTCTTTTTTATTTTATACCCATTACCCCTTGTCCTGTCACTATACTCCCTAAGAAACAGCCCCTCTCCAGCTTTCCTGTAGGTTCCTGTGTGAATTACAGGGAGTGTTGCAAACGACCTTGAATGAGGAAGTAAGTGATAAAGCAAGCACGCAGAAAGGAAGCAGCTAATGAGACAAAAATAGTTTGGAACACAGATGTCAGACCGAAGATAGAAGACACGTGTTTTGCTTAACAGCACCAATTAGAAGCTTAGCAGCGACATGGGAACAGCAAGCGTTAACCAATCCATGAACAAGCTAGAGCATGTGGACAACGTGTGAACAGCTAATGAATCTATATAAGCACAAACTTGTAAGTAATAAAGGTCTTTGGTTTTACCCACACGAGAGTCTGTGAATGAATCCCTACAGGTCTCCTTTAGGTACTGGAAGGCAGCGATCAGGTCTCCCCAGAGCCTTCTCTTCTCCAGGCTGAACAAGACCAATTCCCTCAGCCTGTCCTCATAGGAGAGG
>VWZZ01008031.1:284889-314621 GCA_013399095.1 Psophia crepitans | reverse complement strand
AATGCAGAATAGAGGGGGAGGAGGACCTCCCTCGACCTACTGACCACAGCCCTTCTAATGCACCCCAGGATGCCATTGGCCCTCCTGGCCACCAGAGCACACTGCCGGCTCATGGTCATTCCCCCATCCACCAGGACCCCCAGGTCCCTTTCCCCTACACTGCTCTCCAGCAGGTCAGTCCCCAACCTATACTGGCACATGGGATTCTTCTTTCCCAGGTGCAAGACCTTACACTTGTCCTTGTTAAATCTCATCAGGTTCCTCCCCGCCCAGCTCTCTAGCCTATCCAGGTCCCACTGAATGGCAGCACAACCCTCTGGTGTGTCAGCCACTCCTCCCAGTTTAGTGTCATCAGCAAACTTGCTGAGGGTACACTCCGTTCCCTCATCAAGGTCGCTGATGAAGATATTGAATAGTACCGGACCCAGCACCGACCCCTGAGGGACTCCACTCGTCACAGTGGAGTCAATTATTTCAGAAGTAAAGATCTATCTTACTTCTTCTCTTCTTACTCATATTAATCTTATTTCATTTTTCCCAGTTTTCACCAAGATGCTTAGAAGGAAATCTACTCAAACAGCTTGACATTTTGCAGAGGATTTTTTGTTTGTTTTGTAAAGGTATTGGTATTTACATACTGTCTTAAAAATGTTATGCTTTGATGTCAAAATGAGATTTAACATTCCTATCGTGGAGAGAATGCAGCTCAAAAACATTAATCATACTTTTCATAAGAAGATTCAATTTTCCCAGATAACAATGTTAATAATTGTATAACTTTTTGTTATTAATAAAGATTAAAGACTAAATGTTTATTTAAAATTAAAATAAAGATTCACTCCAAATCCAGTATATATTGTACATCATTGTACTTAATGGAAAATTTTCCATTGACTTCACTAAGATTTGTCTCAAGCCTCATTAAACACAATAAGTAGTACTGTAGTAGTTAATAACAATGCTTTAAATTAGTGAAAATTAATAACCACTCTTTGTTAAGCATGAACAGTTGCTTTGTATAGAACACAAATTAAGGTAAAATAATAACAAAAGTTATACTTCAAAATGGAGTGTTAAAGCCCTGATAAGAAAAAGAAAGCAAAAAATATTTTACCACCTTGGTCCCTCCTGATGTGTTTTCACGCTGATAGTAGAGGGTGTACAAAGGAAATAAGTAGAGTTCCTGGGATAATCCAGACTGATGAAATAGCTAGGTGAAGATAATGACTCACATTATTGAGAACTATTCACCCACGTAGTGAACAGACAGGGTGAAAAGAAACTATACTGAATTCCGTAATGGAAAATGTGCTAATGTGCTTATCCAAATGTCTTTAAAAGAAAAAAACAACCAGTTATTATGATGAAAACAGGAAAACAACTGGATGTAGTTTTGACAAGAGGAGAAAAAATGTCATCTGTAAAGGAATAATCATTTTGAGAAAATTAATTTATGGGTTTCAGCACAAAAGATCTACTAATAGTTAAAGCACAATTTACAATCCACTTCTGGAATTTGGTAAAAAACAGAAATCTAATGCAGGTAAGTATAACAGCTAAAATCTAAAAAACACCAGTTCATTCATATTAAAAAGACATTCCTGCTTAAGTCAACGGTAATGTTTTTTACCAATTTTTGCTTCTGTACCAGACAGCTCTTAGCCTTCAGTTGAGGTTTTGCTATTTAACATTACAGACATTGCTAGAAATTTTATGTTTAAAGTCATTTGTAGAGGACATTTAAATGTACACAGAAAAGTAAAAGAACAAAGAATCTTAAGTATGTGTCATAAATTAATGCTGAACTATTAAAGATTTCCTGGCAACACTTTGAAGTCAATCAGATATATTCCAGAAAAAATACAAGGACACATTCTAACAATCTTAATCAGCATGCCTAAAACTCTTTTACTATCATCAGTTTTCAGCAAGATCCACTTTCTTCTACTGTTTTGCACATAGGTCAAAATTTTTTACTCAGTTCATCTACAGCACACTTGGTGCAAACGGTTAGCACTTACACATTATTAGCCATCATTACTATATATACAAAACTGACAAAGTCTAACCATAATAGCCTAAATTAGCAGGGAGTATACAGTACCATGCCATAAAGTCAACACTGAGGACTACTGTCTGTGACAGTCCTCAGTTGCAGAGGTTACGATGACCAGGTTTGAGAGCTCTTTGGTGACAGAAGTCAGCACAGAAGTAAGTTCGTCTTGTTTCCTCTCCATCTTTGCTCAATCATCTCTGGGTTTGTTTCTAGCCTCTTTCCCAGAGACAGTATTTCATCTGCTTCCAATGATGTTTGTCTTGGTTTTGGTTTTGACAGGTATGCTGGTTTTGTGTTCAGCAGAAATTCTATCTATTCCAAGTCCCAATTCCAAAGCAAGCCTTGTCCCTTCCTTGTTCTTTGCTCTTCCTCTTGAAATTCCTTCTACTTCAGTCCATTGGTATGTTTTCTCACACTTCCTAAGTGCAACTACATGTTGGTTTGGGATTTTTTTTTCTTGGTGACATTACTCACTTATTTATGTAAAATGCTTATGCATTGTGTCTGGCTAGATCATCACGGTATTACAAAATATTTAAATATTGTTGTTCCATACAGCATTTTAGCAAACTTAAATTTGATTTCAGAGTAAACTAATTTTAAAATATGTCGATTAATGGACTTTAAATTTATAGGTGTGTTGTGGCTACCTATTGAATACTTCTAATTTAGAACTCATTAGAATTAGGCTGTCTTAATGAGTTATAGTCTTATAAACATGTAGTTCTTTCTTAAAATTTCCTAGTTCTTTCCTAGAATTTCTGCAATTCAGTAGCTTTACAAGCTTTTCTGGAGCATCTGTTGGCCAGTCATGCATGTGTATATAGCACTAACATATTGTCCTTATATTGTTAACTAAAACTTCACATATTCAAAAGTGATACTAGAGGCGACTGCAACTTTTCAAACTATTTCCTATTCTTTGTATGTCTTCTAACAGTACATGTACATGATATACAGGTTTTCAAGGCCACACATCTCATAGCAGCCACATTTACAGTTCTCAAAGCTTGCAACCCAACACTACTTTCTAGTGTTCCTTGTTCATCCCCAGCAGGAAGACCAAACCTAACATATGGATTCCCTCTTCTCTGTCTTCTGCCACACAGCTGAATCCTACAGGCTTTCTAATATGCCCTCCACTATTCCTGTTATTCCCTCATAGTATTCATAGGCATGTCTGTATCTGCAACTTGGGATACCTCTGTAGAATTCTCCAGTCCTGGTGTGTATTATTCAAATTCCACTCAATCACTGACATCTAGAACAACCTGTTTTACATCTGTCATGACATCATATCACAATATATCTGCCCTGGGCTTATACACTTCCATAACTATCCACTAATCAGGTTAAAGGTATAAATACATATACCTAAATATTTGTAAAATATAAAGGATTAAGTTGTTTACTTCTTCTGTATATCACAACAAATATGGTGCAAAAACAGCTTTTAAAGCATACCAAAGAAGAACCAGAGAAACAAGAGTAACAAGCTTGAAGCATGATACAGCTTGTTTAGGTTGGGATTAATAAGAACAGGCAATGATGACGGCCCTTTGAATCATCTGGAAGGAACCTAATTAATGCTTGACTTTAATTAAACAATCCCTACCTAACAGGAGTGTACTCAATTATATGCTTAAATCCCATGCTTACGTATTTTGCTAAACTGCACAGTGCTACCATGCACGTGTTTGGCAGAGTAGACAAGGATATTTTTAACTAAACAAATTTACATCAGAAAATGCCAATTTATCTGAATCATTCTTCTCCCTACCAAGAGCAAAACAGTTTTGATGAAACAGTAATTGGAAAAAAAATAAAAAAAGATACTGAAACAGACCAAAGCAGCCTAGCAGATATCACTGCAGGTCATAAAATGAGCAGAACTGGAAATATCTTTGGGTGCATTCCTTCGTCTCCAGACCCCTCCACAGATGCCTTCTGGGGTCCCAGTAGGGGAGAGCAGCAGGTGCCCCCCCCCGCAAAACCCCCATGATGCAAAGGGCTGTTGCATGACTTCAACCTCACAGTCTGTCTGGCCATTGCCACTAGTGGCGAGGCAGGAGACAAGGCTTCCCTAGGTCCTGAAGGAAACCTGCCCTGCCCACGCTAGGCCTTCATCACCAATGCTACCACTGGGGCCCTAGCAGGAGGGGGTGGGGAGTGGTGGTGTTTTAAGAATTGTCCAAAAGCAGCATATTAAAATTCTGCCCATCATCCTTCATCCTTTGGTGTTTTCTTAGGCTTCCATTTTCTCAAGCCATTGACTCAATGGCTCTGTAGAGGCAAATGTGTCATTGCTGTAAAGAAGGTGAAGGTATGCTGGGTTGCATTAGCAGAAGTGTTGTAAATGTGTCAAAGGAAGGTGATCCTTCCCTTCTACTGAGCACTGGTGAAGTCACACTTGGAATGCTGTGCCTACTTTTGGGCTCCCCAGTACAAGGAGGTATGGAGGTATTGGAGGGAGTTCAGCAAAGGGCCACAAATGTGCTTAAGGCACTGGAATATTTCTCGTACAAGGAAAGGTTGAGAGAGATGGAATTCTTTGGCCTATAGAAGAAAAGGCTCAGGTGAGATCTCATTAATGTCTACAAATATGCAAAGAGAAGGTGCAAACCTTTTTATTAGCAGGTTCTTTTCAGTGGTGCCCTGTTGTCCTGGGTTTGGCTAGAATAGAGTTATTTTTCACTAGAAATTGTGACAGGACGCAGCCAGGACAGGTGACCCAAACTGGCCAGAGGAGGTATTCCGTATCATGTGACCTCTTGCTCTGCATAGCCCCCCTTTATTTGGGAAGGGGTGGTACTTCTCAAGATGGCATGCCTCCAAGACCAGTTCTGAAACTACACTGACCAAGTATGTGGTCCGAGTTGTACAGTATTGTTTATCACCTGTACTGTCATCATTGTTTTTCACTCCCTTTGCTGTCCCAAAAACCTGTCATCTGTTGTTATCACAGCTCAGGGGAGTATGTTTTGTTTTTTTTTTTTCCCCCTGTATTTCTCCTCCCCTCTGGGGGGAGGGGCGGGGGGAAACAAGCAGCTGTGTGGTGCTCAGCTGCCAGCTGGGGTAAAACCATGACATCAGTGACAGGACCAGAGGCAATGGACATGAACTTAAACACTGGAGGTTCCCTCTGAACATCATGAAACACTTGTTTACTGTGAGGGTGACTGAGAACTGGCACAGGTTGCCCAGGGAAGTTGTGGAGTCTCTATCCTTGGTGATATTAAAAATTGATCTGGACATGTTCTGGGGACAGTGGCTGAGGAGGTGGGTTGAATCAGATGACGTCCAGAGGTCCCTTCCAACCTCAAGCATTCTGTAATTCTGGGATACCATTATTCAGACCATGGGATGCAAGGAAGGCAGTGGCTTCTCACTGGGACTGGGTACCAGAATGGTGTCACGTATAGGAGGTATACTCTGCTCAAGACACTGAGTCATCAGGTGCTGAATGAAATAATCATTCTGTGTATTATTGGGATAAACAGGAGATCGAGAGTATCCACAGTGACTCTGCAGAGGTGAGAGCCTGATTGACAGGATGCAGTGGAAGTAAGACAGCTATTGCTGAGTGAGCAGTGGATGGAGACACCCACTTGCTTCAGCAGCTGATGCCACAAGCCGGACACACCTACACTGTTGGTGTGATGATGGTAGCTGGAACCAGGTCCATTCACTCCAGTTGCCCCAGTAGCTGGTACTGTGGGCACAAAGTCTGTAGAACCCTTGCTACAACCAGAGAGTGATGACCCCTCCAACTACTGATGCTAGGACTTCCAGTCACTCCAGTAGCTGACACCACAGGCCACTGACATGTTTCACTCACACACACAGGTCTCACCTGGTACTCAGTTCTTGCAGCACACGTACACATGAGATAGAGAGTGAGATTACACAGAATTAAAAGAAGATTTAATAAGAAAGCATAAGAAGACAGGACAGACTGGTGTTCAGGCACAGGGTTTAGCCAGATAAGCTTGTCCTTGTTTACATGACACTGGTCCCTTTTCTGCCTACCCACCTTCTTTTTTCCTTCCTGCTTCCCCTGCATGTCATCTTCTGGATTTGTACAGCTTTATCAATTCCCAAACCCCTCCCACTTTGGGGTACCTGGTTTACAGTCTTTGCAACAGCAGTTGCAAAGTCCAGGTTGATCTTCCTGGAAGTGGTGCCTGTAGTTGCTTGATAGCCCCTCAGTTTGTGTCAGTGGTAAAGTTTGCTGCTTCTCATTGGCACCATATTTTTGTCAGGTGTGCATGTTTATATTTTATTTCTCATTTACCCTTTTTTCCTTAGTTTCCCAACTAATAAGGTCCCCAATCAGATAACTTTGCTGGAACATTCTCGCACTCCTGCATGCTCTCATCAATTAGTATGACTGACCAGGTTTGGTTTTCCTCACTGCCTACCTTATCATTTGTCAGTCAGATTTCAATCCCTCAATGTCCTTGTTTATGGCTTCTTCCTTTATATTAGCCCTTTTTGCACTGAAAAATGTCCTTGACCAGATATGCTTAAAGGAGCAGACATTCTCCTTTCACATACCCTCACGTAATCTTTATGACATCTTATTCATGGGAGAAAACATTTCTGGAAAGATAATGAGAAGATAAACTAAGAACATAAGGTAGTATATATTCTCACAGGGTTTATTTACTCTGCAAAACCACAAACTTTCAAAGCCATGTACATGTATGAAGGGAACAGGAAGATGCCCTTAAAATGATGCTGTGATGAAACATAACCATCCAGCACAACTTTGTTAAGAAGATAACTGTGTCCTTATATGTCACATTGATGGAAACCTTTATGCAGAGTTCCCTGGTAATGTGTCCTATGGCCATATTAATTCTAGAAACAAAGTGCTTTAAAACAGTTAACTACAATATTTATTGAAGTTTTCATTAAGAAAAGGAGAAAAAAAGAAAACTTGATTTAAATTTCGCGAACTACTGAGACTGACAGCAAGAGGCTGATCATAATGTAAATTATTTGCACAAGCTAGTAAAACAATTACTATCTGCTTAATTATGTTATTACAAATCGAATAAAATTTCACTTAACTAAAACACAGCAAAATTATTATACCATGATGAAAAGACTTGGCAGAGGTAAATTAAAAGTATAATTGGTCTGGATTAGCCAGAGTATTTTTACTTAGAATTAATCATCTCCAGTTGAGGACTCTACTATCTCTCACCTCACCACAGTCCCTTCATGACAAACGCTCAGATAAACCTCTTAAAGCATCAGAAAACCTAGAATTGGAGAACAGCTTTCCCTAACTTGAATTGTGTTTTAATTTGCTTTTAAAACTGAATGCAGCATAGCATTCTACATTTGTGTCTCAAGCACTTGGTGCTGGGCTTACAGGAGGCAGTCAGTCATTGACACAAATTCTTTTAATGAATTTCCAGTGTATGCTTATGTCACATGAGAAGTAAAATCTGATTTGTGCCTCATGTTGAGTCACAGGATTCAGAAGGGACCCTCTTGCTTTCTAAACTTCTCAGAGAGGATCCTAAGTGTGGCTAGGTCCAGGCTTGATCAATGCTTCATGTCTAAAGAATGTATATAGCCACAGATCAGAGACAATGTTTGCCTGTCAGAGTGCCCGAAGTACTTGCACTGACTCAGTTTTGCATAGTTGAAACTAACAGAAAGAGTTTGGAATTGCCATTGATAAATGCACTTACTGCAATAGCACTAATAAGTGACTATAATTATTATTATAATGCTAACAAAATACTATTCCAGGTATTATCACTGAAAGGGTGAAATTGCAATTGCTTATCAAGAAAGTGTTCCTGCTTTGGGTGGAGGAGAAGGAGCACAGCTTGTTGACTGCCTCTTTGGGGTCTTCAATCCCTTCTCTCATCCTGTGGGGGTACTTTACTCGATGTCCTTTATACCCCAACCTTAGCTGTTCCCTTCCAGGGGTGACATTTAATGTGATTTGGGTGGAGAGTCAAGTGCTATAGTCATATATGTTTAGTAGGCACTCCTTTTAGCTCATTAGCATACTTAGGGGTGTCAACTTGTAAGGCTCTGATAATAAGTGAGTGTCTCAAACACCCATCTTGACACAGGGAGGCATGAGCTGATGACAAGGGAGTGTCGAGCAAGAACAGAACCTGCGGAGGCAGGATACCATCTTGTGAGCCAACTCCCGTATTCCTGAAACACACAGACAAGATTGTCTATCTTCTGTGCATGCGTGCCACTGAAAGATCATCGCTTGGTGAGCCCCAAAGGGGAAGGGGACAGTGCGCCTCTGAGATCCCTATAGCTCACAGACTCATTTCTAGAACATTTCTGAGCACACACTGCACCTGTTCAGTGGTGATGAATCCCTGCCTATGAGGTGGGCACGTTGGGCTATAAAAAGAGGAAACCAGTTTTTCAGCATCTGCCTGCCACTTGAGCAACACAATGATGAGCAGAGAATACAATTGGCTCCTCAGGATGGTGGTATCTTTCTTCCCCCTTTTTCTTTCTTTCTTTTCCACTCTCTTTGTCTCTAACTCCATTTTTGGCACACTGGGGTAATATAGTCACAAGTTTTTCTAATCCATTGCCTTTCACGATTCCGCTGAGTTTGAAGTATTGTAACTTTTGTCAACACTATCTTTTGTAGTGCTGCTGAGTTTACTTAAAACTTGTGATTTTTTTGAACCTCTAAAGCAATTGTTGCCACTCCTAATTACTGCACAGAGAATTAAAAAGTTATCTTTCCCTTACACCCACCGAGTGGGATGGGACACAACTTGAATATTTGTTTCACGGATAATGAAGCAAAAGATCTGACTCCAGGCTGCATGGCCTTCAAGATTATGTGTAGAAACCATCTATCTGTTTATTCCATATTCTCTAGCCAAAACAGGGCCATCCTGCCACTGTAAGACTCCCTCCTTTATTTGCTTCTCATACCAACCTTACGCATCTCCATCCACAACGTTTGTATAAGAGATAAGTGGACACTTGTGTTTTTAACCTTTTAGGTGCAATTCCCACAGCTCAGTAAAACAAAATGTTCAGTGTTTCACAACTGTTTATCTTCCCTTTTTCCTGCTTTCCTTATATGTATAAGATGTTCTTGAAATATCTGATCACTGCTGGATATTTTGTCAAAAATTAAACAGAATTGAAAAGCAAATTGATAGTCACTGTCTTGTTTGTTACATGCAACCATTATGATCATTCATGAGCTGAGATTGAAATACACACTGCTGTACGTTCTGGGCTGAGGCAATGCTTTCATCTTTGTGAAAGTGAACAGCTTCGTTATGAATGCATAATTACTGGAGTGATCAAGTATTTATCGCTTTTCCTCACAATAATCTAAGGTCCTACCTTTTCCTTGGCTCTTTGTGATTTTTGTTTATGTAAATATAACAGTGTCATATCAGTAAAGTCAGGGAAGAGTTTATATTTTTTCTGAGGGAGACAAAAAGTAGATCTAATCAACACTTTCTAGATTTGAATTTATGCAGTTTAGTGATTTAGGTTAAAACATCATTCTCAGGGAAAAACTAGCAGAAGCAGAATATAATTCAGTCCCTCTACTCCAAATAAAATTACTAAGTTTAACTCCATAAATGAAGTGAATTGTTGGGCCATACATGAATTTACATCTTGTTATCATGACCATCTGGCGTTTTAAATTTAGGAGCTACAGACTTTGGAGGACTATTTATGATCAGCAGCTGTTTTTACAAGTAGAAAATGCTTCTAGCAGCACTAACATTTCGCAGGTTTAGAATTTTTTACAACAAAATAAAAGTATGTTTAGATTTCTGGGATAAATATGAACAGATCTAGTTAAAAAAAAAAAAAAACCAAAAACCAAAAACAAACCCAAAAAACCCCAAAAGACTGCAAAGAAAAAAAACAGGAATATGTTTTGCTTTGTTTATTTTATGAAATGCAAATTATGTTTTAATCCAAAATACACAGTAGTTAAAACAGCAGGATGCCTTCAAATCTATGACATAGAAACAATAAAAGTACTTTTAATGAATATTTATTGCGTATTTACGATGTATAAAAATTGGAGTAAAACCACATCACAATATGAGTTTGTGCATTTGAAATGGACCAGACATATTCATGATTTCTTTACTTCTGGTTTAAAGTAATAATTTCAGAAAGGGGAAAAAAATCCACTCCTTCTGTAATAGTATAGTAATTTCCATACAGCATAGTAGCCAAACACTTACAGAAGCATGAATAGCAATGTTAGCTGAGCGCAATTCAAAGAACATTTAAAGTTATTTCACTGCCTCCTAAATTGTTAGTCCAAGAGAATTGTGTCTTTTCTCCACTGCAGTGAATGAAAATTTATGTGTAACTGTAGTAAAGGTCAAACATCATTCTGAAAATCTGTGGTGGATACATAAGAATTTCTAAATGTCTGCATTTAATACTTCTCATGAGCAGGAATCTACTATGCCTGACTTCAGCACAGATATTGAAAGACACTCTTCTAAGACAACTAGGAAGTTCAGCTACATTTCCCAGCTAGTGTCCTTTGGGTTGTGCTGAGTAGATACGCTGTGTGAGGATGGAAGATACAATAAAGGTCTCAGAGAAGACCTTCCCTTTCTGGAGTTGCAGCTGGAGTTCAACTGGGATATACTAGGTCATCTCAAGTGACTCTATCTCTGTGTATGTTCTACTTAAAACAAGCCCTGCATCTTGCTGAAGCAAACCAGTCAAATGCTTGTGGAAATACTCAGGGTATGCTAGCAAATAATACATTGCATGATTAATTTTTGTCTGAATTAAAAGCTTTATTTTTTTTTATTTCTACTGTTTAATTCTTCCAGCATCTCTGAAAAATATAGTCACTTTGAAGGTAACTCTTCCAGCTACCAGAGATGCTTTGGAAAGTTTACTTTGAGTCACCCTTGTTACAAAAACTGCTGGATCTTTTAAGAATATTTAAAAAGGAAGGGAAGGGGCAGGGAAAGTCTTTCAGCTTTGTTAAATCAAGGATTTATGCCTGAATACAGAATTTTTTTTTAGTACCACAGCAAAATAGAAGATGATATAAGATTATTATATTGAACATCAGATATTTCGTTGAAAACTCATTGCCATTATCCTGTATGAATGATTCTACATGTATTTGTTGTTGTTATTTAATATTATTGTGGTGAAATAAAATTGAATAGGACTGTAATTAATGAAAAAGGACAATTAAAAATACTGGGGTGATTCAAGACCGTCACAGTCAATGAAATCTAAAAGTTAATATAGGCCTGAGACAACTGTGGCTATCAATCAAACTGGTTTTGACAAAAAAATATTGTGAACTCTGCCATGATCTTTCAGGTTCCCTATAAAACTTCCATAATTGCAGGTGAAGATATAATAGGACATAAGCTGATGTAGCATGAGACCTTGTTGTATCATTTCATTATTCAAGACCAAAGTGATGTCGTTATGGTCCTGTCAAGGCTGGCCAGCAACCGTGTTTTACACTAAGCATCATAGGAGGAGTCAGGTGCATATGCTTCCTGAATGGAAGCGTGCTTTCCACTGAAGTGGGCTGAATAGCCAAAGGAGTCTTAGAATTAAGACAACTTTGTCATACATGAAGATGACACATTTTCTTTCCGAAGTAGTGCAGTAAGCATGAAAAGAAAATTAAAATTAACAAAGATGAAAAATTTGACAAGATGAATCTTCACAAAGACAAGGATGAAAACAAGATAAATGAGGAGATGCATGTGACAACTACAGACTTAATAATAAACAAGTATTTAAGAAATAGTACATATGCGGAAAGCTTAGTCTGAATCAGAAATTGCAGAGCACTGTAACTCCATAAGCGTGCGTTTGTTCTGTAAGCAATAAAATTGACAGTCTCTTCAGAGTAACCGAATAACAGAAAATAAATGTTTTCCTGAAGTTCACTTGAAGCCTGAAGGGATACAATGTTAAAACAACCTACTTTCCATTATTTTCAGGTCTGACTTGTGTTCCACAGAGAACTTTTTCTCAGTTGTGAGTGCAAAATAAAATGTGAAGGGATCCAAACTTCTTTGCTACAGAGACGAGGAGGCAAGTGGAGACATCCATTCTTAACATAGAACAAGTCACCTGAGATGAATGTTGGCCTCCGAGTGAAAGGGTTTCAAGAAAGATATTTTGGGGCATCTGAAAAAAAAAAAAGAAACTGCTGTTGGTTTTTTTAAATTACCCCGCTAGCTTTTTTCTTTAAAGAAACATTCAAGCTTCCCAGTCTCTTTCAGGAATGGCACTTGCCAGCTTTGTCTGCACTGGAGACAGATTTAATTTTTAAGTTATTTCTGTAGCAATTTTGCAGAAAATACTAGAAATGAGCTCACATCAGAAAAAATATTTGTTGCTTTACGTCATGGTCAATGAAAATATGCACTATTGTCAGTTAACAGTACATATAAACCAATGCTCCAAAGGAGGCATCTTGAGAAATATATAAGGAAGGTTAAGTATATTTAGAATAGGACCCCACTGACAAAACTTAAATCTGTCTTGTATTACTCAAGTAACTTCCTTTTTTTTTTTTTTTTCTGACCAAAATAATTAGTACAACACCACAATACACTAACATGTGAAAAGACCTGTATTTTAGCAGGTAAAATGGGCTGGAAGTGGTAAAGTTTATCTATATCTATCTTTACTAATCTAGAAAATGTTTTAACTAACAATTTTAAATTACTAGAAGAAAAGGTTATGCAAGATTAAATTAATTTCATTTATTAAAAGTGTTTGAAGAATTCAGGTATATTAAAAAGGAAAAAAAAAGCTACTATCAGTCTGAAAAAATACTGATTTTTTTAAACATAGAACAGCATCATGGGAATGAAGCATATCCTTAATCAACTGAGCCTGTTAGCCATAACTTATAATTTTGGAGTTTAAAAACTGATTTTCCAATTTATTTAAGTTAGAAATATCAAAAATAGCATCTACCATTTAATGACATTCGATGATATATTTAAAAGAAAACAAACAGTATGATCAAAGTTAATACCTGTTTGTCATGCCAGATGCTGAGGGGTGACCTACAAAGACCTCACGAGGGGGAGCAAAGGGGCAGGCGCTGATCTCCTCCCTCTGGTGACCAGCAACAGAACCCACGGGAATGCCATGAAGCTGTGTCAGGGGAGGTTTAGGTTAGATACCAGGAAAAGGTTCTTCATGGAGAGGGTGGTGGGGTACTGGAACAGGCTCACCAGGGAGGTGGTCACAGCACTGAGCTTGGCTGAGTTCAAGAAGCATCTGAACAACGCTTTCAGTCATCTGCTCTGATTGGGCCGGTCCCGTGTGGAGCCGGGAGCTGGACGATGATCCTTATGGGTCCCTTCCAACTTGTGATATTCTATGATTCTGTTCGCTCCTACTGCTAGTTGGTGGCTAGAGCACCCGTCTGGGAAATGGGAACTACAGCTTCTATTCCTTTAGTTACAAAAAGACAAGAATCCCTGTCTCCTACTCTGTGTGTAAGTAAATATACTGTAAATATACTGTTGAAAGGTTGGTAGAAACTCCATTAATATAATGTATTAATGTAGTTGTACGTTGCTGCTGTGTTTAACTTGGTACTTCTAGCAAGTATGCTTTTGTATCATGCCAGTGTAGTGTTAAGCACGCTAATAACATGTTTATTGAATTGCATCTTCCTATGACTTCGGTATTTTCTTCTTGAACTCTAATTATCACTGACATTTTGTTGGAGCTTTACTTCCAAACACTTGAACTAAGCACTTTAAAGTGCTCAGACTGAATGTCTAAGTTTGTGTGCCAAGGAAACTTGCAGACTAACCAGAAAAGGATTTATTAATTGCAGGCTTCCACAACTAGGTGATACTGGACTGCTGTTTCTGCTGCATCACATATGAGGCTATAAATTCTGCCTGAACTCCTTTTTGGATGTATAAAATTTGGATGTATAAAAATTTAAGAAAATTCTGACAGTTTAAATTTTTGTGTAGATCTGTATAAGTAGATTAACAGCATAAAATTAAGCATGAATGCCAATAACTGAAACAAAAACAATGCAACAGTGTAACAGCTATTATTTTTGCATTTTTTTTTGTTATTAATAAATAGCAGTATCCATAATAGGCTTAAACTGCTGTGTAACAAGGAGCAGATTTTTTCTCACTAGGGAGTTTTGATTTTTTCAAGGAAAAATAGTCTTACATCTGGTTATTAGTTGAACTGTCTTAGTAACAGTAACAGATTTATTTTAAATGTGTATCATTCATTGTTCTGGGAGAATAGGTATTTGTCTGAAAATACTATATATACAAATATCTAGTTCCACAAATCTTCAAGATATGATAAAATAGACTTTGTGATTAAAAAATATATTTTCAAATAATTTGTGAATATAAAAATATTTTTTTCATTCTGATCTCGTGTATAGAAACAGTTGTGATGACTTTTTATTTTACTTCATGATCATGATTCTTTCAGAGTCTCATAGACTGGTCTTTATCCTGTTACTTGGAAAGCAAATTGCTGCAAGCTTATAAACATTAGAATAACAGATCTGTTATATTTAATTGAAGACACTACATGAATATGTGTCTGTGTTTTTATAGATGTTAGTAAACTTCATGTTCCACTTTTCTTAATAACTATGGTCAGGAACTTTTTTTAATTGCTGGATTAAAGGATTAACAATGCTGTGCATCTGCCTTCTAAAGTAATTTTGAGTCAGGGAGGGAAAAATAATGGACTAAATTATATTCTCTTGTCTTCTGCTTCGGAAACCATACAGGGAACAGCAGACATAAAAGCTCTCTCCTCTTCAATTTTCTAATTTTCAATGATATTGTCAGGATATAGAGATTTCATTGCAGATAAGAAAAATAACTGCATATTCAGTAACTGATTTATTACACATAAGAAGGTGCAATGCAAGATCTTTCTTGTTAGATAGAAGTAAAAAAGCAAGTCTGTGTAGGTGGGAATATGTGTGTGAACAATCATGAGAATGCAGTCATCTTTCTTATTTAGATAATTTTCCGTGGGGATAAAAGCGTTTTCATTATCTGCCTTCAAGCATGAAGAATTATATAGCTTAAAAAATAGGATCAGTTTATTATAAATGTATGTCTTCCTTGAACTGATTGAGTTACTCTTTTTTTTTTTTTCCTGTTAACTTTGACCTACTTACACGCAGGCATTATTTGAGGTTCTGAAAGAATTATGAAAACTAAAAAGGAAAATTTGCCCAGATTTGGCTTTCCTCAGCAGAAGGACCTCAGAGTCTGCTATAGCAAGTAAACTTTGTGGGGAATGGTGCCATGAAAAACATGAGTAGCTGAAAGTTTGGAGCAAGACTGATTCAGATTCATCTGTCTAGTTTAACTGTTAATACTAGCATCTGTATGTGAGCAAGGTGATTAAGCTTTTGTTGTAGTCAGAGATGATTTAGCTAAAAGAGTCAGTGAGGTGTAGCATGTTATTTACTAGATCAAAGGTACAGACTTAGTTCATTTAACTACACATAGATGTCTAGAGATAGTCAAAATACTCTGGAATATCCTGCCAGGCATTCAGCTGCCTCTCCAAAATACTGCAAGTCTCCTAGAACTGCAGCCCTCTTGATGATGTCTCAGACACGTAGAGCATTGCAAAAGGTACCTATATTCAGGTGACTGAATAGAGACAGAGTCTGGTGAGGTGAATAACTCTTCAATCTTGATAGAGTTGAAGGTACTGACTGTGTACATCCATTGTGTCTGTAACGGGATCTCGGGAACCTAGATCACTTGAAGATACCTAAATTAGGCTGTCTGAATTAAATCTGAATCACAACCTAATCACCTGAAGCATCTAACAGCAACAAATGAAGAAATTTTGTGTACCATCTTCATTAAATCCACTGGGGGCACTTCTATGTAAGCCCCACTGTATCCTATAGAAAAAAGTCACAGGTGGAGCTGCCTGAGGATGTGGTGTTGCAGACACTAGTTGGCTACTGTTGAAACTGAATCCTAAGGAGTTCCCAGTTGTATTGCTGGTTAAAGGTGGAGTTGTAGTACGTTTTTTTTCTTCCCAGGACATACTGTTGATAATGAGGAAAGCCCTGTAAAAAGAGTTGATAAACAGTCAGAAAGGTAGTGAAAATGCTGTTCATAAAAAATGTAGGATAATTAGATTATATCTTAAAATTTTCAGATTTACTATGTCTTATCAAAGAATTCTAGGTTTCATTCTAAATGCCCAAGCTGAATATGGATCTGAACTGTAACATTGCTTGAAGCTCTTCACTTCTAATCCATTCTAATCTTTATTTCAGTCTCGCTATCTGTCTCTCAGAGGTGGAAGTTACAGTCTCAACGTTTCCTTGTTACTGTACTGCATGACATTTCTTCCTTTGCATACGTTTTATACCTGCCTTCATTTTGACTTATTTTCTTCATTTTTGTTTCAATTATAGCATTTGCGAAGATCTTTTAAAACTGAGATATTTTTTCCCCTTGATCTCTTTTCTTGATATAGTTTTATCCAATATCTTTCTGACCATTATGTCTTTCACTTACGCTTTTTGCTTTTAGCATTACTGTAGCTTCTATGCAATTTCTATTTTGATATCTAAGGAGACAATTACTGTTAAATTTACTTGCATTTCCTGAGTTATTCTATTCATTTAGCCTTTTATAGTTAACAATTTTGTGATGTTATTTTAAATACAATATAAAAATGCTATTAAAAATAGGCACAATGGTAATTTGATGTAACAATGCAAATAATTCAATGAATACTGTTAATGTTTTTCACTAGATGTAAGAAAACTTCTCTTGCATGTGAGAAGGCACACAAAAAATCTGAAACAAAAGCGTTTTTCTTACAGAATCATCTTCATTTGAAGGAGAAAACTTCGATGTCTTCTCTGATCTGTTCAAAGGTTTTGGGTTATATATTAAAAGGGCTTTATCTCGCCAAAAAACCTGTTTTCCCTAAACTGCACCAATTTAATTAAAAAAAAATAGCTTTACCTCGCTCTATAAATCTTGACTTGCTTAGGAGTTTTAAGAGAAGTGATCCGACAGAGAACTCTCACTTACACTTTTCAGCTTGTTAAAAGTCATTCATACAAACAGATCTAAGGCTTTTTGCAAGCCTGGTATAATTGTTATGTTTTCTCTCTCATAGCTCTAAATGATAATACACATGTCTTCAAGTGTCTACTGAAGGCAGTACAATAACACATGCTTTAAACTCCTCAAGAAATTATTTTTCTACACATATTTCAGAAGTGTAGAACTTAATGTATTTAGTTCCTTCCCACAAAGAGCAATATTTTTTAAAATATTCTTGTAATATCTGAGGTATATTAGCTCATGTCATCATATTCATATGTTTCTAGTGGTCATCTTTCAAAATGCTCTAAGAACACACATCCTGAGCCACAGCGTAGCAGCAGACCTTGGCGCAAAGGGCAGAGAAATGGCCAGTGGAGCTGAGGCCCCCACCGGGAGCTCTCACAGGAGATGTTGATGAAGCCTGGTCATTCCCAGAGCCACACTGGCCACCTCCACTCCTGCATGTGTGACCCACCTTGCCCTTCCGGTGCCTGTGTACAACAGGTATGAGGCTCTGGATGTGGAAGGCCAGTCAATAGATCACATGGATGATGGTCCATCTATAACAGAGGTGTTGCCAAGGTCAGTGAGACCCACGTCCTGTCCCATGACCACATCCACGAAAAAAAAGGTAGGTTATAGTTGTACACAATTCCCTTCTGAGGGTTGTGAAGGGTCCAATATACTGGCCCTTCTCTTCGGGAAGTCTGTTGTCTCCCTGGGACCCAGGTTAAGGACACTACTAGGAAACTTCCTAGCCTGATACGGTCCTTGGACTATTACCCACTATCCTTCCATGTGGGTGATGATGAAGCTGCAATGCATAGTGAAGGGCTGATCAAAAAAGACTGAAGGGCCTTGGGAGAATTGGTAGATAAGGGGATCTGGTACACAGGTTATTTTTCCCTCCTTCCAGTTGTAGGCAGTGACGTTAGAAGAAACAGACAGGCCCAGTTTATTAATACATGGCTCCATGACTGGTGTCATCATGACACTTTTGAGTTTTTTAATAATGGGATGGCCTACATGGCACCAGACTTGCTGGCTTTGGATAGGATTCACTTTTCTCAAAGGGGGAAGAGGGTCTTTGCTCATGAGCTAGTGGGGCTCACTGACAGAGCTTTAAACTAGACTTTAACTGGGTTATAACATCATAATACACAATCTAAAGTATTTGTTTTTAATGACCGTGAAGTTAATAAATTCATCTGACAAAGTCTATGTCCATTGTTCTTTTTCAAAATCTAGATAAAAATTCGATTTCTTATTTATAAAAAGTGAAAAAAAAAGTTACAATTAAAAAAAGTGTTTCTTTCCTATTACATTCTCTTTCTTTTTCTTTTCTAGATACACACATAGACAATTTATATTTGCTTACTTTGTGGCTTTATCTGATGTCTTCATTGAAAATTGCATGTCTGAATGTTAGACAAGCTGTTTATCAAAGAAATGCAGATTTAAAGTGGAAAAAAAGACCCAACACTTGATCATTTTTCCATCCGTTGAAACATACTCTTTATTTCAGAAAGGAAAGACTATGTGACCTTGCATTCTATTTAATATTCAGGATAGTTACTGAAAGCTATATTTTTCATAAGTTTCTGAAGCTGTGTTCAATTTCTGTGGAGTGATAAGCTTCATTAGAAGACATGTATCCAGCTCAACTATTCAGTCTACGAAATTCTATGCAAGTACTAAGTTAATGATATTTTAATTACATTTCAGATGCATTGCATTTAGATATAGTGTTTGCTTATTGTTACATAACACTTATAAATAACACGATTGTATCATATCCAGATATAAAATTCAATTATACTGCTATTTCACTTGTATAAGATTTTCAGGTGGTAAGAGTCCATTGCTGGCCTG
Organism: Psophia crepitans; assembly: GCA_013399095.1. Taxonomy (NCBI): domain Eukaryota; kingdom Metazoa; phylum Chordata; class Aves; order Gruiformes; family Psophiidae; genus Psophia; species Psophia crepitans. The sequence goes on along the minus strand of VWZZ01008031.1, from coordinate 295,589 downwards.
GAAAAAAATCAGGATAATAAGAAACCAAGGAAGTGTAAAATACATGCAGAAATGGATACTATAAGGATCTGCAAGTATTACTCAGACTTTTTTCTAACCCTTTTTCTCATGAACTTAGTCTACAAAAAGTCCTGAATAGAAACAAAATTTTTCATTAACTATTCTTAATAGTGACTTATAAGGCACTTTGTGTGCCTTTGACAAATTCAGATACTAGAAATAAAAACTATGACTTCCATTAGAAGCAGTAAGGTCTTTGGGGAGAGGGGAGGTGCTTCCTCCTTAAAAAAAAAACCAAAAACACAACACCCTAATTTTTACCTGCTTTCCCCATGATTCAGCAGATATCTGTACTGTTTGTACATTATCGTTACATTCGAGGGTAATAATCATCCAGTGTCCTTCAGGTTGCTGCAAAGCCTGAGATTCTACCTTAGTAATAAGTTGAAAAGGAGGCTCAGAGGAGATCTTGTTGCCCTCTACAGCTACCTGAAAGGAAGATGTGGTGAGATGGGGCTTGATCTCTTCTCGCAGATAAATAGCAACAGGGCAAGAGGGAACGGCTGCAAGTTGCACCAGGGGAGGTTTATGTTGGAGATTAGGAGATATTTCTTCTCGGAAAGGGTGGTCAGGCATTAGAACGGGTTGCCCAGGGAGGTGGTGGAGTCACCATCCCTGCGGGTGTTTAAAGAAAGGTTGGATGTGGTACTTAGGGACATGGTTTAGTGGGTAATAGGTGATGGGGGGAACGGTTGGACTAGATGATCCTTGAGGTCTCTTCCAACCTTAATGATTCCATGATTCTATGATTTGACTGGTAACTGAAAAGCTGATGACATGTTTTGTTACACAATACATGGGTCAAATTTTTCAGTTCTAAATTAAACTAATCAAATATCTCTGAAATGAAAATGAAATTACAGCTTTACATATTTCACATGATAAGAGTCATAACCCATATCTATCCTGTATTTCAGCAGAGGTTAAAATACTGGTCACTTTTAAACTACAGAAAATACATGAACTTACAGGAATTTCTGTATTATCTCTGACATAAGTAAATGAGTAACAATAGATTGCAATTTACTGATAAAGGAGTTCAGAGTAAAACAAACGACATAAAGTCAATGTTTATTTTATCCTGTTGCCCACGAAGTTTGATTACCATGCTAAAGACGGGAGGATGGGAGTGTAATTTTATTTGTGAATTCAAGTTACTCTCTGCAAGTCATAGAATACTTTTGGTTGGAAGAGACATCTTGGAGATCATCTGGTCTACCCTCCAAGATCTTCCGCTCTGTTGACAAGATTGAGGATATGCCATTCTGGACCCCATACGCTTTCCCCTGGCCCCGGAGCCATGTAGGTCACTCTTAGTATGTTCAGGGTTTCCCCTGTCAGTATTGTGCATGCCCACACAGGTTCTCCAGAGTAGGAAAGTAGTCTGAGGGCTGGAGAAGCCTCAGCAGTGTTCCACAGGATCTCTGACCAGAATCCTCAGGAAGCAATAAATCTCCCCAGACAACAAGTTAGGCAGTCAGATGTAGCTCTCTACTACTGGTGTTGGGAGTGTCCTATAACCATCACTCACAATTTCGCTGGTGCAGATACACACCTGGTTCAGGTGTGTCCACCCGTGGTGCCTCCTCAGGCAGAGAGTCCTTCCCTGTGTGTGGTACCATGGAACTGAACTATTCTGCAGTTAGAATAGAATAGAATAGAATAGAATAGAATAGAATCATTAAGGTTGGAAGTGACCTCAAGGATCATCTAGTCCAACCATCCCCCCACCACCTATTACCCACTAAACCACGTCCCTAAGTACCATATCTAACCTTTCCTTAAACACCCTCAGGGATGGTGACTCCACCACCTTCCTGGGCAACCCGTTCCAATGCCCGACCACCCTTTCAGAGAAGAATTTTCTCCTCATCTCCAACCTGAACCTTCCCTGGCACAACTTGCAGCCATTCCCCCTTGTCCTGTCACTAGTTATCTGCGAGAAGAGGCCAACCCCCAGCTCACCACAACTTCCTTTCAGGTAGTTGTAGAGGGCAATAAGGTCTGCCCTGAGCCTCCTCTTCTCCANGCTGCCTGGGGTTGGTGTGGCCAAAGTGCAGGACCCGGCACTTTGCCACGTTAAACCTCATCCCGTTGGCCTCAGCCCAGCGATCCAACCTGTCCAGGTCCCTCTGCAGAGCCATCCTACCCTCTGGCAGATCGACACTTCCCCCCAACTTGGTGTCGTCTGCAAACTTACTGAGGGTGCACTCAATTCCCTCATCCAAATCATCAACAAAGATGTTGAACAGGATGGGCCCCAGCACCGACCCCTGGGGCACACCACTCAGGACCGGTCGCCAGTTGGATTTGACTCCATTCACCACCACTCTCTGGGCCCGGCCATCCAGCCAATTATGAACCCAGCGAAGAGTGTACCTGTCCAGACCATGGGCCGCCAGCTTCTCCAGGAGAATGCTGTTGTAGATCTCTGGGTGGAGGAGCAGACATCCTCCCACTGTCAGAAGTCACACGTTCTCAGATGTCACCACTGTGGGAATCTCGATTTGCTGTTTGATCAGGCATGGTCCCCAGCTGCTCTTCTTTCTCTGTAACTGGGGTATCAGGCTGTTATCTCTGCAGAACTTCTATGAAGAGATTGTTAATCCCTTTTTGTTGTCCCTGGTGCTGCATTCTGTTCACCTCCTCCTGCAGCTGTTCAACATAAGGGATTTCCAAACAGTGCGCACCTCCTGAAGGCAAGGATACCATCTCTCCCTACCCCTACCTCAGTAAGAGGCACAGAACGCTCCCAGACTTGGATAGCAGCATCCTTTCAGTAGAGGTTGCTCTAAGGGGAGGTCTCTGATGTGCCAGGGTAGCTGCTCTAACTGTTGCTGGGAAACGTGTCCTGTGGTGCATCACTACTATTGTTGCATTCTTCCCTTTGTCCTTTAAATTTTCCATCTGCTTAACGCTGTGTTCCTAGATCTACCTCTTACTACGTTTGACTGTCTTTATCTGTTTGATAAATGATTTCATTCTTTTCCTTCATGTATTTCTTAGCACTCTTCAACAGCTTCATTGCATCACTTCTCAAAAATAGCTTGAGGTTTATGTTGGCACACCAAGGTGTATGTGTGATGCACAGATCCATTACTGCTTCAATAAGTTCCTGAAAACTTCAGAAAAACTCCATTCATCTCCACCTGGGTGTACATACTGCTAGAAATTGTTAGGGTTTGGATCCTGGTCAAAACATTCAGCAGCCCCAGAGAATTAAGTTGCCTAACTAATAAATTTCTACTGGCTGATTATGCACACCTGGTATGTCAAAATCTATTTTATTTTTTCCCCCAAAAAAATAGAACATTACAAAAGCAGAAAGAGGTATGGTCAGAAACAAGATCCACCAGTCCACGGCCTGAAATCAGTGAAGTTCTAGCAGGTTAGAAATTCTCAGTAAATGTGATAGCAGAATTATATACTTATCATACTCAGTACTTCATGTTTTCCCACTTATTCCTAGAAAAGGCAGAGGTGTTGTCACAGGAAGAGTAGTTACTATTACCTAGAATAATTTATTTTTTTTTCATAATCCTCTGCCTCTTTATAAATCTCAGTGGAATACATGGAGGTTTTTTGGTTGATTGGTCTGTTGGGTGTTGTGTATTATTGGGTGTGGGGGGGTGTTTTTGTCGTGTTTTTTTTTAAACTTTCCTACACCTAAGTAATAAAATGATAGAAAATTTTCACTCTATTTCTGTCTCTTAAGAAAATTATTTTTCATAATTTAACTGCAGCTGGTAACTCAGCACCATGCAGCCACTTGTTCAACCTTCATGCACACACACACACTCCCCCCCCCACTGGAATGGGGAGGACAATGGGGAAAAAAAAATCACCTCATGGGCTGAGATAAAGAGAGTTTAATAGGATAACAAAGGAAGAGAATACTAATATTTATAATAACTTAAAAGTGATGCACAAATGCAGTTCCTCACCAGCTGAGGAAAAGAAACAACAACCCTGATATGCAGTCTATTTCTGAGCAGCAATCCCATCTCCTTGCAGCAAATCCGCCTTCCAACTAACTTCCCCAGTTATACGCTGAGCATGATGTCATATGGTATGGAATATCCCTTTGGTTAGTTGGGGTCAGCTGTCCTGGCTGTGTCCCCTCCCAACTTCTAGTGCACCCCCAGCCTACTCACTGGTGGGGTGTTGTGAGGAGCATAAAAGCCCTTGGCTCTGTGTAAGTACTGCTCAGCAGTAACTGAAACAACCCTGTTATCAACGCTGTTTTCAGCACAGATCCAAAACACAGCTTCATACTAGCTACTATGAAGAAAATTAACTCTATCCTTGCCAAACTAGGAATATTATTACTCTAATTTCTAAAACTTCTTTGATTATAAATTGAAATAAATATTCCATAAAAGAATGGATTATGCTACAATATTTTAATGTAAGTATCTCACAGTATCATATGAAATCATACTAAATGTGCCACATATCCTATTTTGTGTTATCCTTGCTTCTTCAGACTGTGTTACCACTGGAGAATTACATTTTAGCTTGAAATACTTCATTGCTCTAATGTGTGGAGATTCAATAAAACGTATCCAATTATCTATGTAATACTGAAGACTGGCTTGTCTTAGTACTCTCTCACAGGTAAGTGGGATATTACCAGTTTATATGAAAAAAAGAGAAAAAAACTGCAGTTAAAAATATGAGCATACAGAACACTAGAGATGTAATTATTGGCTACAAAGCATTGGCCACAAATCAATTGAGAAGGAAAATTTCTACTCCTTTTTTATGAAAAGTCATAGTCTGAGATATTTGTCTTCTACACTCTGGGGTCAGATATGGCCCTGGCTCAGAAAAATGCATGAACAATGTGAGCAAGTTTCTAATTTTAGAATATGTATTGTTTACTTAATTAGACTTCTTTCAGAATATAAGTAACATTTTTTTACTTAAGAGGAGTTGTTTAAGTATTTTGATGAGGCAGGCCCTAACTAAGAACTAATTGATCATCATTTTGAGCACATGAAAAAGCCGTTTCTGCATGTTCTGGTTTTGAAAGTTCAGTAATAGAAGAAACCTTACGTTACTGTATTACATTATGTTAAAAAATAACACACAAAAATTCTAGCCCTTGGGAGGGGGAGTAGATACTTCTTGTTTTCCTCTACCTTTACACTGAAGAGATGGTCAGCACTTGCATAGTTATTTATCTATTTATCTGTAAAAATTGGTTTTGCAATAAAAGTGATTCTGTGATTCTGTGAAAATGCACTCGTATCTATTACAAGAAAACTTCCCCATTTTTCTTTGGGAGTAAAGAGGTAATAAATATACTTTCTTCTAGAAAACTACTACATTTATATTATCACATCCTTGAAGAGATATTTGTATTAGATACTTATTTTTCTTTAAATATTTACTTTAATTCCTAAGGTTGTTTATATTCAGTTGTAGCTTCATCTTACTCTGATTTCAGTATTAAAAAAAAAAAACAAAACTAGAAAACACATTCAGTGTTACATCAAATTATAAGTAAACATTGCCAAATACTACAGAATTACAGAAGACATGATACTGAAGGACATGGTTTAGTGGGTATTAGGTGGGGGGGAGACGGTTGGACTGGATGATTCTTGAGGTCTCTTCCAACCTTAAAGATTATATGATTCTATGAAAAGTTGATGCTTGAAGGTATCTCTGGAGATAGCTTTGCCCAAGCGCCCTTCTCAAAGCAGAGTCACCTAAAGCAGGTTGCTCAGGGCCACGTCCAGTTGGGTTTTATCTCCAAGGATAAGGACATCACAGTCTCTCTGGGCAACCTGTTCCTGTGTTACATCACCATCATAATTAAAAAAAGGATTTCCTTACCTTTATACACAACATCTTGTATTTCAACTTGTGCTGTTGCCTCCTCTGGGAAGAGTCTGCCAGACTTTTTTGCTTGGCCCTATCAGGTATTTACACACACTGGTAAGATCACCCCAAGCTTTCTCTCATCAAGGTTAAACAATCCCATCTCTCTCACTCTCTCTTTTTATGACAGATGCTCCAATCTTGTAATCATCCTCATGGGCCTTTCCTGCATTCTCTGCAGATTTCCATCTCTCTCTTGCACTGAGAGATCAGAACTGGATTCAGCATTCTGGGTGTGGCTTTACCAGAGCTGAAGGACCAGATGGTCCTAGGACCCTAGATATCCTGGTAACACTCTTCCCAGTGCAGACCAGGATACTGCTGGCTGCCTTTGCTATGAGAGTACATTGCTTACTCATGGTCAATGTGCTGTCTTCCAGGAAACCGGGTCCTTTCTGCAAAGCTGCCTTCCATCCATTTACCCTCCAGTCTACACTGGTGCATGGAGCTATTCCTCATCAGAAGCAGGGCCTGGCATCTCCCTTTGTTGAACTTCATAACATTCATGTTAGTCCATTCCCCAATTCGTTGAGTTTTTCCTCTAAGATTGGATACTAGCTTGTGTCTAGTAAAAATATTGTAATTGTAACTGTAAAATTTCAGTATTTTGAAATTGAAATATACCCAAAGTATTCTTAAAGAAGTATAGTCTGATTATATACAGAAAACATAAAGGGCTTATGAAAGTAGGAGAAAGGATGTGATCAAGCCCCCACCATGAGGAGGGGAATTGGGAAAAGAAAAGAAAACGTGTGGGTTGAAATAGAAACAGATTCAAAAAAAGAGTAAAAACCTTAATATCAACACCACTATTAGTATAAAATACAGCAGGTTATACTCAGCCAGTACAGGGATGGCGACTGCACCCTCTCAGCAGTGAGTGCTGATGCCGCACACAGTGAGCAGTGCTGCTCCAGTGAGAACACCACAGTCACCGCATCTGGCAGGGCAGGTCTTGGGAACAGAGAGTGGGCCTCAGGAATGGGATGACTGGCGAGACTCTCCAGGGACAACGGCCATTAAAGAGGTCTCTGGGGAAGCTCCAGATATTCTCTGAGGACATCCCAGCAAATCTCCTAATTTATAGGGAGCGTGATGGTTATGCTATGAAACACTTCTGTTGGCCAACTCGGGTCAGATGCCCTGGCTTTCGCCCCTCCCAGCTTCTGCACCTGACTGTCTCAAAACTACTAAAGACCTTGATCACTATGGAAACCTGCATCCCATAGCTGGCCATAATCAAAATGTCTTAACTCTGTTCTCACAGAATTAAGTGCTGCAGTTTGCTCTAAAATGCAGCTTTTCTGTGAAGAAAAATTAGTTCTATGATTCTATCTCAGCAAAACCAGAACACTAGTAAACACATAAATTAAGTACTCTCCCTATTTTCATGTTCTTTAAAATAGTATTTCTATATTTAGAAATGTAAGAAAGTTTCATTCCTTTCATATACACTTCCTACTAAAATGTAATTTGCTGGCAAACACTGTCGGAATACTAGAGATGCTATGTCATTAATTCAATCTATCAAGGAATTTTTTTTTTTCTTTCTTTCTTTTTTCTTTCACTTTGAGTGTTTTCCATGTATTTGGAACTTTGGAACTTCCAAAATTATTTTAATATTCAAAAGAAATAAAAAGCAGCTAATCTATTTTCAGGTCTTCAGAAATAACTTCACACTCTCTTTGGTATAAGTTAGGAAGCAAAGATATAAAGTTTGGTTATTTAAGATAGTCACAGAAAAAAAATGTTTCACAGAATTACTCATTTGACCTATATTGGATGCCTCTTTTGAAATTAATCAATCCCTTTGATTATAAAAAGAACTTAGCATGCCAAATCAGGCTTTATTTGACTTAGCTAGAACAGGCAAATCCCATCCTTATTATGTCACAATTTTATTTTTTAAAAAAAAAAGTAACACATTTACCTAATTTTGTTTAGATAGAGTAAATCTACATCATACTGACACAATATAATTTTTTTCCTACTACTAAAAATTCTTTTATAAAACATGTATTCAAAATATATGACATGCTGGTAGTGTCATATATCTGTCTATCTGCTGGAAAATAAAACTATTAGACAGTCTAAATGTTCCTGGAAAAATGTTTTGATTCATAAAATGGAAGAAATTTTTAGGAGAGAAGCTACCTTAGATTTTTTTTTTTTTAAATCATTGGGGGCAAATTATTGAACATCTGAAGTTGGAAATTAATATGGGTAAGAATAATTACCAAAAAGTATTACCTTCCGAGAAAGGACAGGATGGGAGCAGCAAAATAAGATGAATGAACTAGTGGCAAAATATCCTATTACTGAGGAAAGCTAGGAGGCATATTGAAATAATCTAATGGCTGTATAATGAGCTCTTTAATGACTTTAAAATGTATTAAAAAAAGAATCATACAAAACTGAAAATAAGGACATGACTTAAGATTACTACAAAGGAATAGGTCAAGCATGCAAGAATTGTATCAGAAAGATATAACCATGAAATCAGCTATAGCTACACAGAAACATAAAAAAGGAAAAAGAAAAAGTTTTATAAATACATTTCAAAGTAAAAATACGACAGTGAAAACAACAGTTACATTTAAAAAGACAGAAATTATAGAAGAGGAGGAGGGATTGTGTGCCGTGTAAGAGAGCAGTCTGAGTGAATGGGGATTATCTGGGAGATTTCTGGACTGTGTCAAACACAACTTCTTACCACAGTTGCTGAATCTGGCAACAAGGATTGGTGTCCTTCTGGAGTTCTGTTTGCAAATAGGCAAGAACTCTTTGGAGATGTAGTTGTCAACAGCAGCTTTGGCTGCAGTGACCCTAAACTTTTAAAGGTTAAGATAAGAGGCATGGGAAAGAAAGGCAAGTAAAGACTATGGATGTCAGAAGAGCAGACTTCAGCTAGTTCAGGGAACTGTTAGGAGTGATCCGAAGGAGTATGTCCTGGAGAGCAAAAAGAACTTCAGAAGTGCTGGAAGATTTTCAGGAACAACCTTCTCAAAGCACAAGTGTGATCCATCCCCCTAAATGGAAAAAAGGAGCAAGCATACTAATAAACCAGCCTTGTTAAACAGCAAGCTACTAGCAGATTTAAAAAAAAAAAAAGATAGATCTTCAGATATCCAGAGTTGGTAGCATACGGAAGTACATGACATAAGACTGCTGCTGAATGGGGCTGGCAAGTTAGTTACAAACGACAAGGCACTCAGTCTTGTTTTTACGTAGGTCTTTAAGGGTAAGCTCCCAAGTTTCAGTAAGGATAAGCTCCCAAGTTTCAATGCCAAGAAGAAATGACAAAGCAAATAGTGGACCACCAACAGTAGAGGAGAGTTGAGCTCAGGACCATCTATTCAAATTGGACACACACAGGTCTATGGGACCTGACTGGATGCATCTGTAGACAGCTGGAAGATTGTAGAGATGAGAGGATGTCCCAGATGACTGAAAAAGGTTAAATACTACATCCATCTACAGGAAAAAGGAAAATCCAGAGAAGTGTAGACCAAGTAGCCTCACTTCAGTCCCTTCGAAAATTATAGAATGGGTCTAGATGGAAGATTTCCACACACATGTAAGTCAAGAAGGAGATTGGGAAAAGTGTGGGTTTACTAAGGGTAAATTGTACTTAACTAACCTGATTTCCCTCTCTGATAAAATACCTTCCTCCGTGAATGGAGGAGAGCAGTGGACATCCATCTACCTCAAATTTTACAGGGTGTTTGACATGATCTCTTTTAACATTCTTGTTAAAGCTGGTAAAATATCGACCAGACAAACTGACCACAAGATGAATAAAAATTGTCTAAACTGTCCTGCTGATCATTAATGATTCAGATTCAAACTGTCAGATGGTTACAACCGAAGTACCTCAAGGGTTTGTACTAGGTCCAATACTATTCATTATCTTTTTAAAAAATCTGAATGATGGGATTGAATGCACCCTCACAATAAAAGATACCAAACTGGGAGGAGGGTTGGATACACTGAAAAGAATGAGTATACAGGTTCCTCATCAGGCTGGAAGATTTACCCAAGAAGAATTGCATTAGACTTTACAAAGATAAATGTGTAATTCCAAGAGTAATCCCAACCACCAGCACAGCTAGGGTGTGACTGGCTAGGGGTGTTGGTTAACAGTGAACTGAACATGATGTCTTCGAGCAATGAAGGCAAACCATGCCCTGGAATGCATCAGCAACCATATAGCCAGCAGACCAGATAATGTGATTATTCCACTCTGCTCAACACATTAGGCCACACCAGAAGTGCCAGTTGGAATATCCAAGGATACTGCGAAAGTCAGCAGCTGCTTTTGTGTGGCAATTGCAGCAAGCCCTCAACACTGTCCATAGTCAATGGAGAATAAAGGGCATACTCCCAGTAACTGGCCCATAATATCTTCTTCAGACTGAATATACTCAGCTACTGCTCCCCTCCCTCTATAATGACTTTTAGTCCAGATATCTTCTATACTAGATATTATACATTTAAATTAATACAATTAGAGGACATAAAGCCTATATTTGAACATAGTTAATTTTAATATTTAATGAAGTTAATAGATTAGTATTGCAGGCTAAGTATCAAGAATTAGATGAAAGAACAGTATGCAAAAGTAATACACATCTAAGTTGATGGACTCTGACTCTGTTTGCTCTGGAGTATTTAAGGAATCAACTGAAGCATTCCCTGAATCTTTAGTGCTTACCAAGGACAAAAGAGGCACAAAGGCATGAATGAATAAC
>VWZZ01008031.1:264779-284877 GCA_013399095.1 Psophia crepitans | reverse complement strand
GGAGGAAGGGAAGGGAGAAGGAGAGTTAAGTGTAGAAACATTGTTAAAAACGGCCAATATAGTACAGCCAAGAAGAAATTGTGTTAAGTAAATGTCATTTATTTCTCTGATAGGATAATTAGTAGATGAAGGAAAATTGTGAATGTGACATAATTTGAGGCTTTTGTTGTTGACATGATGTTTTCTGTATCACATTTTTATTGCTCCCTTTGCATTAAATGAGTAGCACCTAATTGATAAGTATATGATGACCTATAGTTCCTTAGCCATCTTGACATATTCTTCCTTTACTGTCGATTTGGTAGGATTAGTTCACAACCCTAAGCTCTTGGTTTTGCACCACTGTAATCTGAGGTAAGCAAAATCATCAGTGAAAAGTCTCCCACTGAACCAAACATGGCATCCATTTCACATGCTTAGACAACTGAACTGCATGGTTTGAATGAAATCAGCAGGATAAAATGTGAAACTTGTGAGAGTTAAAAAGAAAAAGCCCATACTTGTGGAGGAGTCTGTATTCCCTCCAATGGAAGGTAAATCGCTTTATGCCACAGTGTCACTGAAAGTTATAAAACCGCTTGAGTGCTAGACTACAACAGGGAGAGATCACCAAGTATCTGCCTAGAAACAGCCAAGTGGCAGCCTAGAAACAAAGCTTGTCTATAGCCAGAGGAATCCTGGGTCAGTGATACAGTTTGGAAAGACCAAAATGATACCAAGGGTAATGCAAAGAAACAGGACACAGAGTCGTAACTACAAGAAAGCATCACCTGGGACTGCATAGCTCCTGTCTTGAAGCCCAGCTTCTGTAGGGCTCGATAGGTGACCTTCTCCTTTGGATTCAAATTGTGAACACCAGTACAAGAATAAGGAAACCTGTCCATGAGAGCATGGGAGATATACATGCACATGTATAGGTGGTTCTGTATGTGTATGTGTTTATGTGTAAAACTTCATCTACAAAGTTCACAGGTAAGGTTGTGCTTGTCGTGTAAGACAGCTTGAACTGTTCTGCAGTTCTGCCAGGTTTCTGTTGCTGTTACTCTTTTTTTTTTTTTTAAATGAAATTAAAAGCTATGAACATTGAAATTTTAAAGATGTGTTCAGAGTTTGTGTTTCACATAGTGTTCCGCACGCACTCAAATAGTTCACTGTCTAATTAGGGTATGTTCTGAGTCTTTGTTTACTCAGTATTTTCGTTAGTAAATCAAATGATGGGACAATTAATTTAACTGCACGTTTGACAGAGAACACAAAACTAGAAGTGTTTAGGTAATTTCTAGCATGGTAAATAACATGCTTAGAATTTGATCGTAATAAACTTCAAAAATTATTCAAAAACATGAAAATGAAAATAACAAATTTGAAGCATTACAAGGAGGTAGCAAAATACAAAATCAGGGAATAAATAACTAAGCAAAAACTTTAAATAAACATATCTCAGACTCGTGACATACCACAAGATGAACTCAAGTCAATAGAACTCTGCTGATGAAAAAAACCTACTGACTGTAGAATTTTTAATGTCTGTAAAATACTACAGCTAACAGTTAAGTGCTGGTGCAGTAAGCATCAGAAATAGAAAGAGAACATAAACCTTTTGGGAAAAGATTTTTTTATCATTTATCTAAAAGTGTCTCATCTGGGGTATCATTAATTAAAATGCTTAAAATATGATGGGCTACATCATAACAATTCTTGGCTGCAAACTGTCACTTTGTTTTTACTGCTGATCGTATCTGATATAAATACTTATTTTAACATATATATTTTCTGTTTCTAAAAATAACACTGTAGAGTTTATATTGATTTTAACATGCCAAATATCCATTGAACAAATTCTGAGGTCATGTAGAACCCAATAGGTAACAACTGACAGAAAATTTCAGTATGTTACGTATTTAATAAGCAGTAGTTCATAAATTCTCTACGAAAAACTACTGTAGAGGGATTTAAATGAGTCATAAGCAGCTAGAAAGTTTACAGCAAACAATGAGCAGGAATTTTATGTCTGAGAAATTAGATAGTGAAGAACTGAATAAAATAAACTTGTTTTATTTTAAGAAAGCAAAAGCACTAGTCTCAATATCCCTGTGTACTGAACTTGTTGGCTTGCTTTATATGCTTGTCATCTGAAAAAAAAACGTACTGTATCTCCACAGAGAACTCCAATCAGGTATCAAAAAATCAAACAACTATGGCCCCTCCTAAAAACTGGACAGTAAATAATAATATAAGAAAACAAAAGAGCATGACCTATGTCAAGTAAAACCAGCCAAAAGTATACAGCTTGAATGTCTGTTGGATTTTTTGAATATTATCTGGAACAAGAAAAGAAAGGAGATACAACACACAAGCTTTAAGGCAGGACAAGTTCTGTGCCATTCTCCAGATCAAAGGAGAACCTTGTCAAGCCACTCTCTTCAGAAACCCTTGAAAGTTATGAGCTCCAGAAGTAACTCTGAAATCTCTGAGAATCTTGCCAAAGTGTACAGTTGCTACCAAAACCAAACCTACTATCACACAAGTCAAACACTTATCACTTCTTCAGGGAGCCCCTCTTCCTACTACTCTTACAAAGCAAACCTGTTTGTAAGCTGCTCTGTGTCCCCTACCACTACCACAGGACACTAAAAAAATAAGAATTTACACAGTATGTTGTTTAGCCTACTGTTTGTGTTGTACTGATTAATATTACGGTTCAACATTCCTTTGGTGCTCCCTACATTTCTTAACATAGATAACAAACTACAAGATTAATAATAATCTTGTAGTTGTTTTTTTTTTTGTAATTAACAAAAACTAAGGAGAAGTATATGACATTCTAACAGCTTGAGGATATTTGTTTCAGTTGCTTGAACTTAAGTCCATTTTCACACTCTCAGTGACTTCATCTAACCTGTCAAGCTGGCACTCCAGAAAAGTGCGGGGATGTTTCAGACATTCTATGGCATCTTAGAGACCACTATAAGTCTACATAAAGGCTACTGAACTGATTCTTTAATTGTCATATCCTGAAGCAGACACTACATCTGGCTAGCTAAGATCTCTAGACTCTATTAACTGTACTGCAGCTACATTTGCAATAGTCATCCAACTTTCCTTTATGGTGAGATACTGGTATTTTAGAAGTATTTAATTGAATCCAAAGGCACATATCTAAATTGCATCAAGTGAATTGCACTTCAGAAATTATTATTGTAAGCATCTAAGACAGGATACAGTTGCTTAAACATGGGCAGCTATTCACATTTCACATGCTCTAAGGCACTTTATAGATATGATACAGAACCAATGGGACAGTCACGTGCTTCTTGAACAGCAATTGGAGACTATGCAGAACATGAGAGTTTATCCTCAAATTGCACAAGCTGTCTCTTTTTTGGCAATTGAAATCTATCTGTAAAGCTAAATGAATCTCAACCAAGCTGCTTTTATCTGACAGCTCAGAATTCATCAAATCCATACTTGAATTAATGTTTTCCAAGGTTGTATAATAAATAATAAGCCATATTTTGGTTAATATATGACATCTGAAGATTACACAACACACTGATATTTGTACCTCTGTAATCTGATAGCTTTCTAAACCACTGTGGGCTGTGACTGATGAATGTTCTTTGGTACCTTTATGGAAATGGTTATGAAGCTGATGATTTAAGCTCACTTTTTTGACTTTTACCTGAAAGAGAGAACATGCACTCTGCACTCACATTCTTGTCATCTGTCCTTTGCTGGTACTTGGTAACACAGATCTAACAGTAGAGATGACATCTTCCCAAACCACCTTTCAGCTGTAACTGGCTGTTTAAACCAGTACTGTTAGTAGGGTATCAGGAGAGTGAACTTTAACTTCTGAGGCAACAGGGAGAGAGACCACAGACTCCTCTGGTACAGAAAGGAAAGTGATCTCAGGGAGGTAGCAGGCTGTGAAGACCAGCTTACCTTATTCTTAAATAAAATATGAGTTACAGTGACTTGGAGACAGTAGGGTGAATGGAAAAATATTCTAGAGGCATGTGCATCTGTGTGTAGAACAAGAGAATGCAAATTAAATCATAACTCAGTAAAGCAGGCAGCATGTTATTCGCTTTCCCAGTTAATATGACTCCTTTCATTTCAAGTTCAAGAAGCATACAGACCCTGTAGGAACTCATGCTGTTGAAAGGAGATCCTGGACTTCACTGCTGTCTTACTTTTTTTTTTACTAACAGTACAGTGCTCAGTATCTGTGACCAATTGTTGATGTACCAATAAAACCCCATAAAAATTCTACATACATTTCTTACCAAGTAAGCAAAAGACCTGAATCATTACTATGTTGATCTTTACTAAAGAAAACTTTTTTCCTGAGTTTTTTGATGTTTTTTATTTTTTAGAGTCCTTACATTAAAGAGAAATAAGGAGTACTGACAGATCGTCACGTTAATAATGTATTCATAGTATTGTTTCTGTTAAGCATTTCTCGAGCTAAGCTCCCCCCTGCAATCTGATCAGGAATTTTCATTATATAATTATGCCTTGTAAACCTAAAATAATATCACACATGTACATATCCATGTAAGTTCAACATAGTTATTTAATCCATATATTTTATTTAAAAATTATTACATTTTATAGTGCAAGTATGATTATATTCTGCTTACTCTAAAATGTTCAGTAGTAAAAAATGCTGATTCTTGTTTAGCTTTCCTATTCCATTATTAGAACTATTATTTTAACAGTATTTTAAATATAAATAAAGTATTTTTAAAAGACTCTCTTTAGATTTTGTAATATCTTCCATAACAAAAGATTTTTTATTTTTTTTCTTAACTTTCTTAATATCCACAGTAAAATATTGACTTTTCTGCTGCCAGTAAGATTTCATATTATGATCATTATTCTTTATGAAGTCTAGTTATGAGAAAGAAGCTGTATGCGCCTTCTGTTAGCAAAGTAGAACAGCAAGATCGCCTTTTCTTTCAATTTTTGTTTTTAATTAAATAAGCAAAGTCTAGTGAAATGTTTTATTTGCTCCACTTCTAAGAGTTAGATCTCAATAAAAAGAGTTAGATATTTCATTACTTAGAAACGCAACGAGCAGTTTTGAATGAGACTTGACTCAGGTGATAAATTTAAGAAGCTGAATTAGAGTTTTCAGCTTTCTATGTAGTCTCCATTAAGAGATAGGTCCCTCAGAATGTATACAACCGTAATACAAAATATAATCTGATATAAGGACTTCTGTTGGTTTGCTTTGTTGTTGGTTTGGTGCTGGGTTTTTTTTTGTTTGTTTGTTTGTTTGTTTTTTAGTTTATATGGGAATTGGTTGGTTGGGTTTAAGGTTTTTTTTTTGTTCGTTGTTTTAGGTTTCTTTTTTTAGTGTGGGTTTTTTTTGGGTTTTTTTGACAAAAACTGAATGAACATACACTATTGTCATAAGCACATGCCTTCCAGCAAGGGTTTTTTAAGGGACTGCAAGGCGCTCAGCCTTTCAGAAATCTCACAAATTCAGCAGCAAGTCAAAGTGCACAGCACAAAAGTCTGTGAGGTGAGCAACACAAAATGGGACCATGAGGTGAGGTCTGTAATCAGCTTTCAGTATAAAGGCACACAAATAATTCGTATGGGAGGATTGGAACAGGATTCTGATTGTTATTCTTTGAAAGCAAAATAACTAATGGTAATCCAATAGTTCAGGAGTAGAGGGGGAACGAACAATCTAGGAAATGTATACTTGTTACCTGCTATGCAAGAAACACCCTAATTAATCTGAGTAATCACCTGCAACGCATAATCATGCTATCTCATCCAGCCGATAAACTTAAAATGCTCTGGCTCGTGACATGATTGACAAATAGGGCAGCATTTTGAACCTCCTTATCATGAACCTGAGATTCTGTAACAGGCTGTTCCTGACTACTAAGAACTTACTTATTTAAGCAGTTTTGGTTTTTATAACAGATATAATATTACAGGCAGTAGGTAGCATTCCTGAAGCGTTTTGTCCAGAGCCATTCCAGTTTGTCTGGTAATTATATTACTAAGGTGTCAACAGTAGGAAAACCATAATAAAAACAATATAGAAGACAGAAAATGTATTCAATAACTGAAAATATTTTAGCAGCTGTTAAATTAGTTGAACATGTGAAACTGCCAAATTTATTTAGTAAAAGTGGCGTGTATTTTAGTTCAGTGAAGAATTGTACAATAGTAGTTTTCTGTTATGCTCCTCAGGAAGTAAAATACCAAAAACGTTCTCATTGATTACTCAATCATAGTTTGTGGATGAGTAACTTACTTTGAATAGGTCAGAAGACTGGATTTCTAAGTAGATCTTCATTTCATTTCAAGGGCATACATAAAGGTGGAGTTCCTGGCTCCATCAGAATCCTCTGACCTATTTGGTCCACTATATCTTCAATAAATCTGAGAAAAAACAGCTTCCAAGACTATTAAGGTTTATCCCACAGACCCTTATTCTTCCTCCACATTTTTTAAAGCCATCCCCCAAGCTTTGGTACCAACTGACAGTAGATCTGCATATCTACATTGCATTTCTATTTCTATTTTGTTTTATAGAATTGCCATATAACTTCAAGAATGTTAGAAGAATAAATAATTTGATATATTTTAGGTCGAGTATTAGCATTAGTGAGAGTTTATTTTTTTAATATTCTGGAAGGTTGAATTTTCTGGTTTTCTCTCAGCTTGGTAGCAATATAGAAGATTATGTTAAACACAGTTTTGGTTTTAACTTTGTTGTAAAATCTGGACAAAAAAGAAAGCTATTTGAGTTTTTTTACTTGCAGTTTATGAACAAAGTAGAAAAATGCATAACGTTATGTACTCTACGTAGCTCTAGGCCAACCAGACCAAATTGTTACAAGCACCCGAACACCCACTTATCTTGTGAAAAGCAGAACAAAATGCAGCTTTTTCCTTTAATATAAGGCTATAGAAGTACAAAGATGTTTATTAAATAGCAGCTTCTAAATGGTTTTATCGTTTCTGAAAAAAATGTGCTACAGCACTTGTTTACTGAAATAATGTTATTTTCAAAGCAGCATATAGATAGGGAAGTTACTCTTTTCAAGCCCTTGTGCAGTGACATCTGAGTGCTTTAAAGAAAAATTAAATTATGCTTATGCATATTAATTAAGTTTTTGCATACGTTCTGACAGGAATCAGTAATGTCAATGCATTATGAATGAATAATTGCAAACACCTTTGCTATGTGACTTTTAACGTGCAGTTTAGAAAACTGTCTTTTTAAGGTGTGACATTACTTCTCTGTGTGAGAGAGCTAGTGTGAGACTGATGACCTTGAGAGGGCTAACTGCTTTAGAATAATTATTATGCTGTATTTGTGATGCAGTCCATGAATTTCGTGGCCTTCCCATTAGATATTCCTACAGAATATTCCTACAGAATATTCCAATATTCCTACAGAACCAGATAATGGGGAATTTTTGTCGACTAGCTTTCAGGCTTTATCTAGAAGAAACACTAGGACTTACCATAGTTATAGTTGCTGCCTATTGAATCTTCTATATAAATTTTATCCGTGTGTTCTGTTGTCTGCTGTTAAAACCCATTTTCCTTTATTTTTCCTATTCTTTCAGTAACATAGGACAAGCAGTGGTGAGCATTATAAATAAAATTAGTCTGTAATGCCCCTGCTATCCTCAAAAGCTCACCTAGATTTCTTAAAATCCAATCATGGTTTGGAAGGAAATAGCTGATGTTTGGAAAATTGGCAGTTTTTGTTTAATATTAAGGTGCTTTCATTTGGAGTGTTACAGTCTGCTGTTCATGATGCACTTTTAAAACACATTATGTTCCATAGTGCATATTTTGTTTGTTATATGGGCAGCACATTGAAATTTTCCACTTTTAGTGGATAACAGTATTGAACAGGAAACCTTTTCTGTAAGAATATAGCTTCTTAAAATAGACAAACCAGCCAGAAATGTTGGTTTGTTCAGAAATTTCAATATAGTAATCAATTCTTTACTTGCCTTTTTTTGCTTATTTGTAAATTATATTTACTTTATTTAAAAAGTAACTTTACTTTATATATATATTCATATTTATAATGCTTACTTAATTAGTATAATTATTGATAACTGATTTTACTTTAAAATGTACACCATTAAACACCCCCCCAAAAAAAAAAAAGACCAAAAAAAAAACAAACCCCAGCAAAAAACAAACCCAAAACCCCAAAGAACCAGTATCCATACTATATATGGTAACCATAGTATAAATAATAAAACTTGAATTTAACTTGGAATTTACAGAACAATAAAGTAAGAGCAACTAAGTGTATTGCATTTTGAACTATGTGGACTCAAAAGCTCGGAAGAAAACTGTCCATTTAAAACATCAGGAGAACTCAAGAATCTGTTACACTCAAAATCATGTTATAACAGAAGGGAACATAGGCTTTCTTGTTAGTCTGGTTAACATTCAACAGAATAGCCACCCAGCACCTGCTTAATCAGTGCACAAAAGTCTCCTTAGTAACATGGTTAGAACTGCTGCGTATACTTTTCTCATCACCTACCCCTTTCAATGGTCCTCTGAGTCTTCATGTTGACCTGCTAGTTTCCCTCAAAAAGAAAGAGGGACTGTTACAAGCCATCAGCACCACAGGGTCCCTGCCAAGGGCTTCTGGGGGCTCAAGGGTCCCTGAGGGGCAGTAAGCTGTTCCCAGCCCATCAGTCCCCAGTTTGTAATGCTGCAGGAGGGGTTTCCTTCCCGGAGCCAGGACTTTGCATTAATTACATGTGATTCCTGTTGGCCCATTCCTCCAATCTGAATGGTCACCATGCCATCCAGTATATCAGTTAGTTTCCCCACATCATCAAAACTGATAAAGGTGCACTCTGTCTTTTTCTCCAGATATCACTGATAAAGATGTTAAACAGGCTGGCTTCCAGGATAGACTCCTGCAGTACTCCTTGTTTTACTGTACTCTACGTAGAGTACTACTCATTAACCACTGTCATTTTAGCCTTATCATTCCAGCCGCTTTTTACCCATCTGTTTGGAAACCCATGCAGACCATAATATCCTAACTTGGGTAACAGAGTTTTGGGAAAGAGAGTATTGCAAAAGTCAAGATGATATTTATTAGTGTTGGTGTAGCTAATGGTATTCATTTTAACACCTAATGAAGGTTTACTTAGCAATCCCTATAAATGCTATAAAATTAATGCATACAATGATGATATGTTAGTGTTTGGTATACTTGGGATTAAAAAAACCAAACCAAACCAAACCAAACCAAACCAAACCAAACCAAACCAAACCAATCAAACAAACAAAAAAACCTAACCACAAACAACTCCCCACCACCCCACCCCCCACCCCTCAAAAAAAACCCAAACCCACCACCAAAAAAATCCACAACAAACCATACTAGAAGAAATTAATTACTTTAACTGGACAATACAGAAGTTACAGACTCTTTCCCCATGTCGTGTCCCCCCCCAGTAAAAAAGGTACTGAAACAAATTAGATAAGTTAACAGAGTTAACTCAGTGTAACATATCTTATTGCTATGGTACCATGTGTTTCAGGGTTTAGCTTCTGCCTAGTCTTTAATTAGGTTTAGTTTCCTGCAAGAGGAAGATTTTTTTAAAAAATCATGTTTTATCGGAATGTGCTTTTTTTTTTTAATTTAATTCGGTAGATCTTTCTTCAAATTCTTCTAGAAAGAATACACAGCAAAGGTCTCTGAAAGTGTCATACCAGGACATTTTGGCGTCTTTACATATATATTCTTAGACATGACAATGTGAATTTTTTTAATTTGCATTTAATACAATATTTAGGAAAAAAAGCAATATCATGCCAGCTTACAAAGGAGGTTATTTTGTCTGGTTAAACGGATCCCCATCTGCTTATTATGTCCCTGTGCAAAAAGAACTAGTCTTTGAGCCAAAAAGAAAAATCCCAAACAAAAGAGTGAGTGCAGCAGGTGACATGACCTTGTGGTTAGAACACAGGGGCAAAAAAGAGAAGGACGAATCCCTTTGTAGCTTGCTCTAGGATTGTTTGGAGCTTTTTTGGTCTTTGTTGCTGTGGCCAGGACAGTGAACTCCATAATTTTGTATTCGTTTCTTAATCTTTAGGGTACACAGTCATGCTTGGGAGTTCTTTTTTCCTCTTTTTTCTCCCCAACTTAAGAAGTAGTAGTAGTAGTAGTAGTATACTATAATTATAGTCAAACTGTAGCATGTTTAACTATAGTCAAACAATAGCATAATTTCAAAGAGAGAGATGAAAAATTACCATCCTCACACCACGCCTTTCACAAAATAGGATAGTCAGTAACCCAATAGTTAAGGCACTACGCTTTTGACCTGCTACATCTGAGGAAATGGAATCTGTACCTTATACATTTTAAAAGTGCTTTACTCATTGACTGTTATATTTTATGACACTGTAAGAAGAGGGGGATAATTGCAATGACATTTTGTGGAGAAATTAATCTTGTTAGAGGACATAAGACATAATTTGAGAAACTAATTCCTAATTAAGCTCTTCAATGCTTTTACGCTTAGTTCCTGCATCCAAATAAAGCATTAAGAATGTGATGCTAAATAACTTAACATTATCAAAATGGAGCAAATCAGGGTACGTGCAGAAACAGAACTCTGTGCCTGCAGAAAACTCAGCTGAAAAAGAAATTTAAAGGGCAGCGCTAGGGTTTTCAGTTGTAGCATAATCTCAGATCTACAACGCAACTGCAGTGCTAACAGAAGAGACACATGCACTGCTCACTGGCCCTGAAGACAAATGGCACTGTTTCATACCCTGTGTATGCAGGGCTAACCCACTGTTATAATCCCTGACTGGGAGAAAGCCAGTTGGTAAGATTCAGAGCAGAGCCAGGAAGCACCCCAAGGATGAAGTTGTGCAGACAATTGGAATCCAATGCTTTGATATTCTTTCTACTTTCTTTCCTTTAGCAGTGTAGATATGTTTAGTATGTATGTGTGAGTAGTTTTTGTATAGTATATACCCCAAAGACCTGTTTCTTCACTGACCTGTGTAACTCATAAGCCATAAGCTTTACCACAAATTTAGGTCTACTGCAACTTTCCCTGTAGTACTTGATTGATCGGTTAACGGTGCAGGGATTTGTTCTTTCAGCTTTAAAATCACTTTGTTCTGGTCTTGGTATCCTGGGGACAGTTACATGAAGCTCAGTTTCTTGGGACTACGCAGTCAAGATAACAAATTTCACCTGATTTAAACTAATCGTAATTATTTAATATCATATCTTTGGTGTATTAGGGACATTAATCAGCAAGATCTTTTCATATTGACATATATTTCTGGAGAAAAAGTGAGATGAAGTGCAGCCATTCTCATCGAGTCAAAATTTCTACAGTCTTAAGTGTCTATGTAAGATAAAATGTAGCAGAATTTTAGCCCCCAGATGTCTAGTACATAAAATAGATGCCTGTTTAGTCAGTAGTTTTCCTTCCTTATGTTCTCTTTTAGTGATTCATATGCCCTCTAATGCTTGAAGCACCAAAATAAACAAATATTTTGCAGTTACTGTTTGTCAGAGTCACAGTTAGTGTAGTTCTCTTTCCTTAAAGAACACACACAAAGTGTACCACTAAATTTGCAAGCAATTCCCATAGAATCTGTTAGTAATTGGACATATGAGAAAACATTTTTATTTTTTTTTTTGACTGTGAGGGTGGTCAAACACTGAAACAGCTTGCCTAAAAAGATTGTGCAGTCACTGTCCTTGGGGATATTCAGAAAGCATCTGGGCATAGCTTTAGGTGGCCTCGCACGAGCACGGGGATTGAACCAGATGACCTGCAGAGGTACCTTCCAACTTCAGCCATTCTGGGATTCTGTAAAATTAGGTGTTTTGCCTCTCCTCCTAGGATGAATGAGATATGTGTGTGTTTAAGTAAGTTGTCTCATGTGCACTGCTTTGTATTTATTGATACTTGTTTGGTTTGTTCTGTTACACAAGGAAATGTATCTGCTGTGTATTCATATTGGCTACTTTTTTTAATATCTGATCTAACTTCATATATTGTCATACTAAGACTTCCTAATGAAGGGTTTTTTGGTGTTTTTTTGTTGGTTTTTTGTTTGTGTTTTTTTTTTTTAATATCCAGACATATTTTTTCTGTAAACACTATGGGGGTTGGTTTTGGTTTTTTGTTTATTTGTTTATTTGTTGGGTTTTTTTTATTCTTTCATCAGCAATTCATTCCCTAAAAACCTGGAGGTGGTGGATTTGTAGTTTTTTACTTTAGAAAATTTAACTCAGAAGTATTGCTTGTAACATCATTTACTTTTTTTCCCCTCACTATCCTACAGATGACAGCTGGGTCCTTTTTAGACAGTGGTTGTATTCCGCTGTATGCAAATTTGCTATTTCAGGTGATTCTCCTGCTTTGCTTCTTGTGTTGTGAAACTGAGGAAGTTCTGGTACAAGAATTTCTCCTTCATGTAGTTGAGTAACTGTGAGATCCTGGGATGCAGTTTTCCAGTGGTTTTTTCAGTTACAAACTTGTTAAAAATTTGGAGGTTAGAGATTTCTGATCTTTTTTAACTATCTGCAGATGCCTGTGTTTACAGACACACACACTTATATCTAAAACCCATCAGTATTGTAACATAGTAAGATTTTTTTCGGTGTGAAAATAGGTTTGTTAGCAATCGACCTTGATACATGCCCATAAGTATGTGTCTAATACTATGTGCAATGCGGTAAGGCCTTTGAGAGGTCTGAAAGAAGCTGTGACACAGGACCAAAATCAGAGTAACAACTGTAGGTGAGACAGGATACTACAAGGTGTTACAAATGACATTAATCAGCTTTGTAGGGAAAACTGAATTCAGTCCACGTTTTATGAATGAAAAACAATAAATAAAAGTGTTGGTTCACTTTGCCCTGGTTATTTAATTAAAAATATCTTCTGTTCAGCAAGCTGTTAAGAACTCTCTAGACAAGATTTCAAAGCAATGTTTGTAATCACAGATGAACTTCCTTACTGAAGCATCTGCTGCTATGGGGAGAATCATCATGCAACTTTAGACATCTAAGACAATTCAGTTGCTTAGACAAGAGCCTTCTACTGTCATTTGAAAGGTTCTGAAGTATCCAGCACAGGACTGGCTCATAGTAAAATACTTCTATATGGTCCCAGGATTTTCTGGAGTACCGTATGGAGGTCAAGAGAAATATCTTGATGACACTGCACACCTATGTTTAAGGAAACTCAACTGTATCCTTAGGAAGCACCTGTAACAGGTAGAGTATCTGTAGAGAATGGTACAATTCACTCAAAGATGTTTTTTCAGTGTTTCAAAGAAATAAGATTAATACTATCATGAATGCACTTCCAAAGGAAATCCTTATGCTCCCAGGAAGAGTAGATTATAATTTTCTACAGTATTGATTACTTAAAGTTTGAAGGTATATAGAGAAAAGAAGGTATCTATTATGGGCTCTTTCATAAAAATGTGTATGAGTAACATACATAAATTTTTATTGGATATGACAATAAACTAGCTATTTCATTTTCATTTTTATTTTTTACCTCTCATTGACAAAAGGAGACATTTCATCTCTAGTTTTGGCCTTATGATAGCCATCACAGAAGATACTGTGTTTACACAGATTTGGAAAGCATATTGATTTTCAAATAATTCACTAGACATTTGATTGGATCAAATTTTCAGTGTCCAGAGGAGACATTCCCATCTGAGCTTCCCAGCTGAATTCATTCATAATTAGTTATAGAAACAGTCTTTCCTGGGGTGTAATTTTATTTTATATTGACAGACACGTAAACAGACTGAAGAAGCCGCATCTGGAGTATTGTGCTCAGTTCTGGGCCCCTCAGCTCAAGAAGGACAGGGAACCGCTTGAGAGAGTCCAGCGCAGAGCCACTAAGATGATCAAGGGAGTGGAGCATCTCCCTTATGAGGAAAGGCTGAGGGAGCTGGGTCTCTTTAGCTTGGAGAAGAGGAGGCTGAGGGGTGACCTCATCAATGTTTATAAATATGTTAAGGGTGAGTGTCGGGAAGATGGAGCCAGGCTCTTCTTGGCCTCACTAAGCGATAGGACAAGGGGCAACGGGTCCAAGCTGGAGCATAGGAGGTTCCGGGTTAATATAAGGAAAAACTTTTTCACTGTGAGGGTGACAGAGCACTGGAACAGGCTGCCCAGAGAGGTTGTGGAGTCTCCTTCTCTGGAGACATTCAAAACCCGACTGAACACGTTCCTGAGTGATGTGCTCTAGGTGGTCCTGCCTTGGCAGGGGGAGTTGGACTAGATGGTCTTTCGAGTTCCCTTCCAACTTCTAACATTCTGTGATTCTGTGAAGTCTTGCTGATAGTGTGCATTTAGCACATCTAAAACAAGTTAGATAAGTCATATCTCTTATGCTTTTAAACATATCAGAATCATAGAATGGTTAGGGTTGGAAGGGACTACAAGGATCATCTAGTTCCACCTCCCCTGCCATGGGCAGGGACACCTTACACTAGACCAGATTGTCCAAAGCACCATCCAACCTGGCCTGAACACTTCCAGGGATGGGGCCTCCACAGCTTCCCTGGGCAACCTGTTCCAGTGATGATTTTTTTCAATCTCTGAGCTACTTGCATGTTTGCTGTTTCCTGTGTTGTGAGTTTTTTTGTTGTGTCTGGACTTGTGGTTTGTTTCGGGTTCTTGTAAGAATTTCACAGATGTTCAGATTTTTTTATGATGTGGAATGTTTGTAAGATATCACAGTGCTAGTATTGGTTGTACTAGTTTTTATTTTGATGAACTTTCTCTGACTCAGCATTTTGAACAAAAATATTTGCAGAGATACAAATTAAGTTACCTAACTCCCTCAAAAATCAATCAGCTGCTAACTTTCTCTGATCTACCATTCATGTGGAATGAAGACTGATGGGTTTCAGATAACTGTTTCCCGAACTTGCTCAATTAGAACTCTGGGCACAGAGCCACAAACAAAATTTAAAACTGAAGTTAGAGACTATGCATTGTGATGTTTGGTAATGTATTCATTGACTAAAAGTTAGAAAATTCATTACAAGAACAAAATTTGCAGTGCTGAATTAAACATTTAAATTTTTTTTTATAGATTACATTGGAGAATTATAGGCCAAAGAATAAGGTAAAAATAAGCTTGTAAGTCAATGAAAAATGCTGGTGGCAAGTATGTCTGAAAGTGTATGACTCTGCGATTTAGGCACCTCACTTCTGGTTGCAGTTAGCTGGCTCTGTGAAGTTAGAACCCATGCTACACATAGTTGGAAAAACAAAACAAAACAAAACAAAACAAAACCAAAACAAAACAAAACAACAGAACAGCAATTATAGTCTGGGAGGCTCTAAATTATCTCACATTTGACAGGAGAGTTCTCCTCCATGGAGAACTAGATCTCTTTGAGTGGCTACCCACTTTGGTAGTGGGTTGAACTTGTCTGACTGCCAGGTGTCCACCAAGCTTCTCTGTCATTCCTTCAGAAAGACAGGGGAAGAAAATAAAATAAAAGTCTCGTGACTCAAGATAAGGACAGGAAGATAACTCACCAATTAATATAACGGGCAAAACAGATTCAACTTCAGAAATATTAATTTATTGCCAGTCAATACAGAGTAGGATAGTTAGAAATAGAAGCAAAACTAAAATCACTTTCTTTCTCTTTTGTGAGACCCCACCTGGAGTACTGTGTCCAGCTCTGGAGTCCTGAGTACAGGTAAGAAATGGAGCTGCTGGAGCAAGTCCAGAGGAGGGCCACAAAGTTGATCAGAGGACTGGAGCACCTCTCCTACGAGGCCAGGCTGAGGGAGTTGGGCTTGCTCAGCCTAGAGAAGAGAAGGCTCCAGGGAGATCTAATCACAGCCTTCAATACCTAAAGGGGACCTACAGCAAAGCTGGCGAGGGGCTGTTTATTAGGGAGTGTAGTGACAGGACAAGGGGGAATGGGTTTAAACTAAAAGAGTGGAGATTTAGATTGGACATTAGGAAGGAATTCTTTACTGTGAGGGTGGTGAGGCAGTGGAACAGGTTGCCCAGAGAAGTTGTGGAGGTCCGATCCCTGGCAGTGTTCAAGGCCAGGCTGGATGGGTCTTTGGTCAATCTGGTCTAGCGTAGAGTGTCCCTGCCCATAGCAGGGGGTTTGGAACTAGATGATCCTTGTGGTCCCTTCCAACCCAAACCATTCTATGATTCCATGATTCTCCCCATCCCTCCCTTCTTCCCAGGCTCAGCTTTACTCCAGACTCTTCAATCTCCCACCGACATGAGTGGCACAGAGGAATGAGTAATGGAGGCTGCAGCCAGTTCATAACGCTTCGTCTCTGTCACTCCTTCCTCCTCACACTGTTCCCTTGCTCCAGCATGGGGTCTCTCCCATGGCACACAGCCCTTCACAAGGTGCTCCAAAGTGAGTCCTTCCCACGAACTGCAGTTCTTCAAGAACTGCTCCAGCATGAGTCCTTTCCACAGAGTAGAGTCCTTCGGTCCCCCATGGGGTCACAGGTCCTGCCAGAAAACTTGCTCCAGTGTGAGCTTTCCACTGAATGCACCTGCCTTCAGGACATATCCAGGGGTCCTCCACAGGCTACAGATGGATATCTGCTCTACTGTGGTCCTCCAAGAGCTACAGGGTCACAGCCCACATCACCATGGTCTTCTCCATGAACTGCAAGAAAATCTCTGCTCCAGCACCTAGAGCACATCCTCCCCCTTCTTCTTCACTGATACAGTTGTGTGTATCACATTTTCTTACTCCTCTCTGTCCCAGCTTTCTCATAGCCTTTTTTTCCCATTCTTGAATATGCTATCACAGATGTGCCACTAGCATTGCTGATAGACTCAGCTTTGTCCAGTCATGGGTCCATGCCGGAGATGGTTGAAACTGGCTCTGTCTTACATGGGGGCAGCTTCTGGTGTCTTCTTATAGAAGCCACCCCTGCAGCAAAAATGCCAGATGAGAGCAAGGTCTGGCTCCATAACTTGACAGTAAACGTAGTTATCTGAAATAAGAAGTCCTTACTTCTGCTTCTAGAATTCTTATGGGGTGAGAGTTCGCTGCTCTTTGATTTGGTATTCTTTGCTCATCCTGTAGTATCTCTTACAGAAAGCAAAAATTAGAGAATGCAGGTTTCCATTAGATTGGATTCTTTCAGATTTGGGAATCAAATAATTTATTAGAGTTGGTATTTATTTTTTAAAGGTATCTTAGGGGTTTTTTCCCAGTCATTATTGCTATTTTCATTAGGGGTATTTATTTACATAATTAAGAAAAAAAACAATAAAATAATAGCATGTCTGTGTGTAAAACAGGAAAATAATGCAATCATATAAGGCACTAATTGTCTCATGGCTTATCATGAAGATCAAATTTAACAAGATGAATAATTCAGAATTAAATTTGCATATAAATTACACTTGCAAACAACCATAATAGCAATAACTATAATTAATTGCATCACACATGAAAGACATTTATATGTTTAAATAAAATAAAGACTACACCTTTAAAACAGATCTTGATAATTTTACATGAAATATCAAACAAGGCAAATTACTTAAAATAACCTGGTAATTAAGAGAATATACATTTCTGTTTCACATATTGTTTAATATTGTTCAACCTACAGTTATACAACTTGTTTGTAAAATATCAACAGAACAGGTCGACTGTTCAAGATTTGTTCTACTATTTGCATATGTATGAATAGTCTGTGACATCTAAGTATTTGACCTTTTATTTCTTTATGCATACTTTAATTTGAAAGTGTATAGTCCTGAAAATTCTTAGTGTGGTAGTTGTTTATAAAAAATGCAGTATGGTTTCACTTTGTGCCTTTATGAATGTCTTTTTTTTCTGTGAAATAATATAGCAATTATGCTAATATATATGTATAATTTTATATGTATATATAACCTGTATTATAATTGTGAATTTAAATTATGAAATTATTATAAAGTAGTATCACTGCTGTGACAACCTTACTCTTATATGCTTTGGCTTAGCTCTAATCACTTTTTACAAGAAACTATGCATGCTACTTGTTCTGCAAGCCAGAGATTGTTCCCTAGTCTTTTCTTAGTTAGCCATGGAGACGGCAAAGATCACTAGGGATGCATCTGGTCAGCTTCAAATCGCCATAGCACCTCAAGGCTGCATCATGACTACCTGTTGGAATGAAACCTCTTCGATGAGAAGTATGTATCTCCTTGTTTTTCTGTAAGGCTAGGTTGATGTACAGTCAGAGAGGGAAGTGTGATCCATTTGAAGAAATCTCAGCGAACAATCGAAGAACTGAACTGTCAGGACATCATGACTGCACCTGCCTTGAGACAAGATGCGACTTACAATTCCAAGCAGGCTCTAAGTAGTCTGGCACGCTGCATGCTACACAGGCACTCCTGCAGAACCTAAACAAGGGTAACACAAAGGCACTGACAGCCTGACTTAGACAAAGCTTCCATCTTAATGTCAAATGTTGAGTATGTGAGAAAAACATGTTCAGTCACCTAAGAATTTAATTTCAGTTAAGTTTTTAACTTTTGAAAAAACAGAAATAAGAGTATTTGAATAGAAAAAGAGTAAAATATTTCCCCTTTTCAGTCCAAGAAGTATCTGGATAACTCTTTTAAGTCACGTGATTTAGTTTTAGACAGTCCTGAGAGAGCAGGGAGTTGGACACGATTATCCTTATGGGTCCCTTCCAACTTGAGATATTCTATTTCTTGGTATTATATAATAGACTCAGAGCTGTTAGAATTGCCTGTAAAAGCATTCTGAAGTGTTCTGGTCTGCAGTGATGGGACAATGCTTACTGACAGAATAAGCACATGTACTTTAATTGTGTATAATGACAAATACAATATTTTCCATATACTAGATGAAAATATTTACTTTACTAGTGCATAACTTTGAGGATTTTCTTCTTTGGTCTTTTTTTTCATATCTGAATGGCAGTGATTTCAAATACTTCTGCTGTATAAGAATAGTGTTCTTCTGAGTAGGCCCACATCCAGGTTCACAAACAAACACATTTAATGTCCACAGTGTAGGTGTCAAAGTTCCAGTTATTGTCAGCAGAGATGGAGGACTTTACTGCTGATCTGAGCAGCCATAAAGGTGGCCTGGTTAGCAGGGGAGAATTACTGAACAAAAGAAAGCGTCTGTTGAAAAATACTGACAGAGAAATTGTCTGCCAGCCTGGGAGCTGGGAGCCTTGAACTAGGGCTGGGAACCAGAAATGTCTTTGAAAAGCACAGCTGGGGTCTTTGAAGTACAGCTGGGTACCTAGAAACTGAAGACATCCTAAGATACCATTGGTAAGTGCAAAACCCAGGAAACTGTAATGACAACTTATGATCCGAAAAAGTGGAAACAGATTGGGAAAACAAAATTGGTCTGAAAGAACAGAAAATATCATCATTTACTGTTGTTACAGGTGAAAAATAGACATTAATATCATCTATTGGCTGTTCAAAGTGGTGATGCCCTAAGCCCTTTTATGTCTCTTTGATAGAAAAAAGACTTAATTTTCATCCAAAATGTAGCCTCTCTTCCCGTGCCACATATACTTTTCCTTTCCTAAACAGGGTGAATTTTCTGCATGAACTCTCTATGAGATCATGGACTCTCACTGGGGACATCTGGCTGACTACAGACTCCATAATGTGGATCATCTTTGAAGTCAGACTCTTCCTGTTATTGAATCGGTCCCACTTTTGGGGTCTGTTTGGTCTGTCCTCTCACCTCTGCCCTGCGAGCAGAATTTCAGGAGTAGCAGGAAAGTATTGGGCTTCTTACAGAAATGTGCACAATTGCATGCACTTTGCTGAGAACTGTTAAGCAAGAAGTTTAAGACATTTTACAGTGAGTTAGAGCAGTTTGAGCCACTGCCCCTTGAATGCCAAGACCATAGGGATGGAACCCTCCCCCTCCCTGAAATACTCTCAGCAGGTTTTCTGGCCGGACAATGAGACTGTGTAGTGGTTTCACCTTGGTTAAATGCCAGGTGTCCACCAAGTTGCTTTATCACTCTCCTCCTCAGCAGGGCAGAGAGGGGAGAGCGGGA
>VWZZ01008031.1:228401-264270 GCA_013399095.1 Psophia crepitans | reverse complement strand
TCACTGATTAAACTCTTGTACCTGACCCCACGATTTTTCTCACTTTCGCTCTTCCGATTCTCTCCCTCTTTTCCAATGAGGGGGACTGAGCGCATGTTTATGTGGTGCCCAGCCAATGGCTGGAGTAAAGCCACGACAGCAGGGCTTCAAAAACCATAGTGGTTACCCGGGAAGACAAAACGTTGAAAAAAAACCAAATGCCACCGTTCCTCTCCCTGCCTCTCAGCTTCCCATTGCTGAGCAGACGTCATATGGTATGGAATATCCGTTTGGCCAGTCTGGGTCAGCTTCCCTGGCTGTGTCCCCTCCCAGGATCTTGCCCACCCCCAGCCTACTGCTGAGGGGGTGGAAGAAGGGTTGGAGACACAGCCTTGATGTGTGCCGGCACTGCTCGGCAGTAGCCAAAACACTGGTGTGTTATCAGCACCTTGATGCTACCAATGCACAGCACTGTGAGGGGTGCTACAGGGAAATTAACTCCAGCTCAGCCTGACCCAGTACAGACTGAGTGCTCAAGGTGTCCTTAAGGAACAAGGTGCTATACCCCTGAACATAATAACTGTGTTAGCAACAGCAGCAGGGAAAACAAGACTGTTGCAAAATGCAGTGCCTCGGGGCGGGCCGGGGCGGGGGAGGAGGCGTGTGTGTGTGAAGGGTTTAGCCCCAATATTACACAGTAGGGACACTGACTGGAAGACTGTAATTGGATAACCCCTATGGGAAGGCAACAGGAACAGTGAACTAGTCCCAAAACAGCAGTCAGTAAAAAGGAAGGTTGGGTCAAGATTATCCAAACACTGAAGGGAAATCATAAGGGACAAAATGCTCAAAAATTCCCCATTAAAACTAATCCATGTGACACAGAAGAACCCCCTGACAAACAGAAGGGAATTTTATAATGGAGATACTCATGGGATCTCCTGCAAGGATTAGGTTTTACAACAGGTGGCTTACAGAAACTATGGGATTAATTATGAGAGAGGTTACACTGACAACCTGGATGTGGGGAGGGTGCCAGGTGCCGTTGTTCCACCTGCTCCCCCAGTCCTATGACTAGAAAGCGAACAGAGGAACTTCTGTTAACTCCTTCCAGGTGGCCAAAATGTTTTAATTAATATTAGTGAACATCCTTGCATACTGCTAATAGTGAATAATAAATATTTAGTCTCTTTTCTCACTGCATGCTTCTGTCTCTTCCCTTACAAATCTTATTTTAAATTACTCTTCCCGAAGATAAACAACACGGACTTAGTCAAATATCTAGATTATTAGACATAACCTGGCAAGGTAGCAGACAGTGTATCCCCTCTGATGCCTTACAGCAAATACTGGAATTACATTTACCCTTTAATAAGAAGAATCTCTCCCTTTAATAAGAAGAATCTCTGTACAAGCCTTAGGTACATTATGATTTTGGGAAGCACATATTCCAGAATTTGGTGTAATTGCTTGACATTTAAGCATCCTACCTGGAAATAGACTGTTATTGATGAAGAAGTGTTTTAGCTTATTAACACACGATGTTTCAGAATATCAGGCTATGGGCCCTGTAATACTGGGAGCCCCTTTTAACCTACATATCAATGGGGATCATGTCAACAAGTTTCTGATAAAGCCCATTTAACTCCTATAGGATTTGAATCAAAGAACTGGCAAGGTTTCGGAGCATGATATTCACCTTGGGAAAAATCATTAATGTCTACCCTGTTCCCTATTTTAAAAGAAATTAGAGAACCGACTCCTGTTCCAGGGAACTGTACACCCTGCTGTGACACCCACATAGCGCTGCCTGACCTACACAGATGGAAGACCTACTGAAGCATTTATGGCATAAGACTTGGAGGCCAGAGGAGATATCCTAGAGCGTCAAATAAAGCAACACGCAATGTCTAGAGTTAGACAACTGAACTTCACCCTGTATTTTTCAAGAATTTGGATACTGAAAGGGAATATAGACTCCATTAAGTGATAAATATGTTTTGATGTGCGTGAAAATGTTTGCAGGCATGACATACACCTTGAACACTCTCTTAAAATTTAAAGTTCCTCTTTGAGGTTTGGTTTGGGTTTTTTTTGGCTTCAGACCAACCGAGAAAAAAAAATCAGAGCAAAATTAATCATTTAAAACCTGAATCATAAGTGTTTTCATCTATGTTATTAAGTCCTGAAAATTAATTTCACCTGAAGTGATATATTATTTTTGTGTTGTTGGTTTCAAAACAAGCTAGTCCATTTTTAATCTTTTTGCTCTGATAAGAGGTTATTTTAAAAAAAAATTAGTAAAAGTAGTTCTAACTTAATTCACTGTCTTTTTGAATAAATGTAATAATATTAATTTTCCACCCAAAAGTATTAGTAATTATAGCAAGAATGTATTTTTTTTGTTCAGGAAGAGATTGATTCAAACAGATTTCGTGGTATCCTACTATGAATACACTTTATTTATTGTTGTAACATGCTACTTTAGTTAGGAGTTGCTTGATTTCTTTGGTTCCAAGTGGTGCTAACTAATTATTTGTGTAAAAACAGATTTGGCATGCGTAATGTAAAACCTGGTAACTTGCTTAGGAAAATATAGTTTAAGAAAAACAAACAAACAAACAAAAAACCCCCCAAAAGCTGTTGATCATTTTACAAGTGTTTGCAGACTTAGCATGAACTGGCCAGATAATATTGTTTGAAAAAATTATATGTGTGACAGCTAAAATCACAGATTCAATGAAGAGTCTAGTGCTTAGAGCATTCACACACACTTTAAGAAAACCTGATTCAGTTTATTCTGCCACCTCAGAAGACTTAAGCCTGCAATTTGCTAGAGGATTTTCTTAAATACCAAGCTGTGCAGTATCTGGGAAAGATAAAACAAGGTTTTTTGTGTGTTTTCATTGCCTGTCTTGAGGCATCCTTTGATATATAGAAGAATGTATTTGAACCCTAACCCTGTTTTCAGGTGACTGATCTAAACTACAGGGTTTTGCTACTAATTTTGTTATCTTCCCCAACACTCAGCACTTCATTATTTATAAATTCTAAGCAAAGTTCAGCAACCGAAGAAGTAGACATTAAAACTTTCTAAATCTCCACCTTCCTCTAGGGAGTTTTCAGGTAGTTAGGTCCAACTGTTGAGAAAAGTGGATTTGTTCAGTGTGAGAGGATTTAACTGATTTTGCTACCCATAAACATCGTCCTCATTTGGAGAGCAGTGTGTAAGCTTATTCTTATATTTTTCTTAGTTTTGTTAATAATCTCCTATGTGAAATGTAACATTCCACTTGGTTTAAAATATAACTTGGGTTTTTAGAAGCAGGTATGACAAGAAAAAAAGCAATACATGCATTTTTCACTTAGATAAATTACTGGGGTTTAGCAGAAGAAGCTTCATGTTATATCAAAAATAATTTACTCACCTATCTCTCATTTGTTCATATGACAACTGTTGTTCCTTTATTAAGATCCAGTTTATTTTTGATTGCAGGGTTTAAGAGGATGGTGGAGCATTCCTAGCCCACCACTCACTTCCCATGTGCTAGAAGCCTGAAGGGAGAGGTAAATTAAATATTGGGGTATGTGTGGCTCATCGGATTGCAGAGAAATAAGCTGTGGGAAAGAGAATAACATTTTGATGAGATGAACAGCTTGAAAATATAAACATTTTTTCTTCTGTTTTCAGAACATCAATCCTTATTGTAACTGTGACAAGTTTTACATAGTCCTGATTTGAGTGTTCTTTCTCCTCAATATCCAAATATAATGATGGGTATTATTATTATTATTATTATACACACTTTTAATTTTGATAGCGTAAATGTAAAAATCCTGTATACATATCACAGTTCATTCCTATTTTACAGATTAAAAGTCTGAGGTGAAGTTGATTGGGTCCCTAAAATAGTGTCAAATAAGTATTAGGAATAAAACTAAAAAATATACCTAGGCTTCTTACTGGGATATAGTGCCATTCTTTGGAATTCAATGACCGGTACTCCAACTGTTCAGATCAAGGACCTGTTAACATGCATGACCATCTCCTTCTAAGAGAGAAATAGATTTCTCCCTGAGCCCTTGGTGGGAGTCTGTTATGGGCATATGCATCAGTGAGTCTGGTTTAGTGAATGAAAATTACTTATATGAACTTCAGTATTTTGTTGAGTTATTCGGAAATATTTTTAATGTGTTTCTAACACATCCAGTTAGTAAAAATAATAATGTATTCCTAACTTTAAACAGTTAAACTTCTATTATAGTACTCCAGGATTTTGATTTTTTTTTCCTTATTTTTTAAACATTAGAAGTATCAGATATCAATTATCCTTTCTTAATCAAAGAAATGGGTCTTCATATTAAAATTGAAGATTACAGTTGGTGTGAGCTACACATAATTCCACTGTATAACCTCCCATTCTCACCACAGAACCTAGTAAGATAAGGGCTTACCTTTTATTCTTTGATACCATATGGTAGTTCCCCCAATGTTTCAGCAATTTTCATAAAACATAAATAATATAGTTGAGATGCGATATGTTGTTGTCTAGTATGTCCTTGATTGACACAAGTGAATATATTTGCTGAAGTCTTGTATATTCGTATTTCTGTATTATCGGCCATTTTGGACTTTTCAGCATGCCTGCAAAAGTTATTGCAGTTAATTGCATTTATATATTTCATAGCATTAGATATTGCTTTGCTGTAATAGAAAAATCCAAGAGCAGATAACATAGGTCAGTTGTGCCCGGCCCACTAGTTAAATGAAAGACACAAAAAATAATTATCTTTTTATCAGTGTTTTTCCAATTATATTTAAAATAATTTGATATAAAGCGAGCTATGAATAAATAGTGCTACAAGAAAGTTTTGTACATATATTTAAAACAACTTGAATTATGTATTTCATGATCAGAGTCTGCCTCACTCTCTATGGATGTTCTGTAAGCTTTTTCCAAACTTAGAGATTATTTTAGATCATGCATTCCTCTCAATACAAGATTTGATAAAGCTGTAGAATGTTTTTTGTAAAGACAAATGTAAATAAACTTTGCTTAAGCTATGTTATTGTACCCAGATAGAAAGAAACAATTTAATCACTGCTAGATCTATCTTCTAATTCCTTTCTCTTTCATATACTTTCCTCCTTTATTTAACCCATTTGCCTGAGTAGTTATATTTTAAAAGAACTCTTATGAACAACATACATGAAAAAACCCAACCAGACATATATGTCTACACAAAAGTTTTTGCTTTTTCACTCTTCATTAACACGAAGTGAAGTTTGGTTGGCTGATCTATTCTACATACTATATAAGGCTATTTAACTATAAACTCTATGGCTTTTCTCCATGAAGTAGAACTGTTCATTTTACATGGAAATTCATGTTTCACAAGGAATCACTGAGGTTTTTTTCCACAAATGTTCCAAGATTTATGTCCTAATGTTGTAGGATATTTCATCCACAGATGAATGCAGAAATAAATTTTGCTTTAATTCCCATCCTTTAGAGTGAGGATTAAGGGGGAGAAGGACGTGGTCTGCTGAAAAACCTGCTTCGTCATTTAACGGTGAAAAGGTCTCTCTAAAGATTACTTAATGCATAAAAATAGAATTTTGAAAGAGCATTTCTTCATACTTAAGAAATCTAATAATCAAAGTATGCAGGTACAAACATTAAAATAAAAATATTACATAGACGAATAGAGGTGCATCCTTATCTGTTGTTTTCTTAATCTGCTGTGTAGCCCTTTAAATTGCTATGACCTAGTAACACAAAAACTTTGAATATTTACAAACCACTTTTTAGCATTTTTTTTTCTATGCTAGTAGCCTCTTACTGCACAGAAGATTAGGAGTGTTTATGTACAATATTGACTTCATCCCTAAAGAAGGAACCTTTGGATAGAGGAGTTCTCTTTTTCTTCTCTCCTTGTGATTCTCTCGAAAGATTTCTGCAGTCTTAAGAAAGTGACATTCTTCTCCGTAGCCTCTAAAGCGTGTCAACTGATAGAAGCTTCTAAAACAACTTATCACCCATATAGGAATTTTGATTCTGAAAGTGACAAAAGTTGTTTATATTGAGACAGGGGAGAGAAAATATAACCAGAGGCTCATAGGTCAAGATAAGGACAAGGAGAGATTATTCACTAATTACCTTCATGGGCAAAACGTAATGCACTTAGAAAAAAATAATCTAATTTATTACCAAGCAAAACAGAGAAAAGTAATAAAACAAAATCTTAAAACACCCACCCCTCCCTTCTCCCCAGGCTCAAATTTACTACTGAATTCTACCTCCTGCCCTGGAACAGAACAGGAGGATGGACAACGGAGGTTACAGTCAGTCAGTTGATCACACATTGTCTCTGCTGCTTCTTCCTCCTCAGGGGGAGGACTCCTCAGACTCTTCCCCTGCTCCAACGTGGGGTCCCTCTCATGGGAGAAAGTCCTCCACAAACTCTCCAACACGAGTCCTTCCCATGGGCTACAGTGCTTCACCAACTGCTTCAGTGTGGGTGCCTTCCACAGAGTGCAGATCTTCAGGGCCAGACTGCTCCAGCATGGGCCCCCCACAGCGTCACAAGCCCTGCCAGTAAACCTGCTCCGCCAGGGGCTCCTTTCTCCATGGGGTCACAGGTCCTGCCAGGATCTTGCTCCAGTGCGGGCTTCCCATGGGGTCACAGCCTCCTTCAGGTGTCTCCACATGTTCTGGTGTGGGATCCTCCACAGGCTGCAGTTGGAATCTCTACTTCTCATCATCCCTCCTCCGTGGGCTGCAGGAGGACAGCCTACCTCACCATGGTCTTCTCCATGGGCCTCAGGGGAATCTTTTCTGTGAAGCACCTCTTCCCCCTCTGTCTTCACTGACCTTGGTGTCTGCAAAGTTT
This sequence comes from Psophia crepitans, assembly GCA_013399095.1. Classification (NCBI taxonomy): domain Eukaryota; kingdom Metazoa; phylum Chordata; class Aves; order Gruiformes; family Psophiidae; genus Psophia; species Psophia crepitans. The sequence goes on along the minus strand of VWZZ01008031.1, from coordinate 257,397 downwards.
CTCACATCTTCTCACTCCTTTCTCGGACTGCAAAAGCTCCTGCCACTGTTTTTTCTATCTTTGGGGGAGTTTTTTGTTTTTTGGGTTTTTTTTTGTTTTTTTTTTCCCCTTCTTAACTGTGTTATCCCCAAGGTGCTACCACCATTGCTGATTGGCTTGGCCTTGGCCAGAAGTGGGTCCATCTTGGAGCTGGCTGGTATTGGCTCTATCAGATACAGGGGAAGCTTCCAGCAACTTCTTGCAAAAGCTACCCCTGTAGCTTCCCCGCTACCAAAACCTTGCCACATAAACCCAAAACATTGGTATGAAAAGCAGCAGCTACATAACAACGGCAAAACCAGGTTTTTTTTACCTCCCTTATGGAACTTAATCCAACTGTGAGTATTAACCTCACCTGCATGTTGAGTACTCTCTGGGATGACATCTTATCTCACTCATGGCACCGCAAATTCTTTCTTACAACAACAACAAAACAAACAAACAAACAAACAAACCCAAAAAACACCAACAGGAGAATTTTAAATGAAGAAGAAGCACTCTCTGTAGACTAAATGCCTGAGATTAAAAATGCAGGCTTGTTTCATGAGTGAAGATAATTTATTCTGCAAAGGAAAAGAAGATGACAGTATTTTTCAAAGCTTTCATTGTACCAAAAAAAATATTTTGAAACTTACAAGATTAAAGACTTTTGAATTATTTTTATTCTAAATAGGTGTCAGTTTGCTGATCTGATTTGTGAAAAATATAGCTCAGGATGAAACAACAAGCAATTAGCAAACTATCATATTCACAGTTAACAGTCAATGGCAGCCAAATAGTCTCACCATAATAGTAGTGATTTTTGTAGACACTGTATTTAAAAAATCCACTTTAGCATGCTATGCATCCACAATACTGAGAATTATTTTGAAAAATATCATCAATGCACAGGACAACATATTCAGTAATTTTCAAACGAAATTTAAAAATGGTTAGTGTTTATGATCATTCTTAGGTTACTCAAAAAAAAAAAAAAGAAAATCCCCCCCCACCCCAAAAAATCCAAACAAAAATCCAAAACATTTTGTAGGACAAGGATTACGTAAAACTGAAATGGAGAAAGTTCTAAGCAGATGGTTTATATATTATATATCTTTGTTTGAGTAGACCAAATTTAGTGGCTGTGCCATTTTCATCATAAAACTCAGATTGGCAATTAATTTAAAGCAAATAGTTCTAATTTAAAATCTTCATTGTTTTGAAAATTTCATATATTTTCACCAGTGTCATGTAGTGTTTTATAGTGATTCTTTACCCATGCCTAAGAGAGCTTGCTGAGTCCATTAAAATGGCACAGATAAGGAGAAAAGGGAAACAGATGGAGGCCTAGAGAAATAAAGATGATAAAATGTTATATTATTTTATTAGAAGAATGTCCTGACAGTTTTCTTTGGGGAACGATGTGTAAGAAAATGAGGAAGCAATAACAGAAGAACTAGTTTTGAAGAAGGACACTACAGTGCAAACAAATAATTCCTTGTGAAGGAGAGAGGGGAGGAAACACACAGAGCTTGACAGTAACAGTGGAAGAAGACAAATAGACTGAAAGGATTTGCAGAGTGTTCAAGCCACAAAGGGACATGTGGTGAAAGACCAGATACAACGAGGGAGTTTGGAATTACTCTTTCCACTGAGAAAACTTAAGCCCACAGTAAGGGAGAGGAGAGGAGAGGGAGAGGAGACACTGAAAAAAAATCAAGAAGATGATGTGGAAAGAAGGGGCCTGATCATGGAGATGGAAGAGAAAAATGGTGTGGCTGTCACTATTGCTCTGTTATATACGGGGGGTAGACAGGAACTGTGGGGATATGAGTGAAAGAGGTAGGCTTTGAAAAGCAGTATTAAAATATGTCCTGGTTTCAGCCGAGATAGTTAATTTTATTTCTAGTAGCTGGTATAGTGCTGTGTTTTGGATTTAGTATGAGAACAATATTGATAGCACACTGATGTTTTTAGTTGTTGTTGGGTAGTTGTAGTGCCCACATTAAGCCAAGGGCTTTTCAGCTTCCCACACCCTGCCAGGTGCACAAGAAGCTGGGGGAGCACAGCCAGGACACTGATCCAGGCTGGCCAAAGGGATGTTCCCTGCCATATAGCATCATACTCTGGATATAAATGGGGAAGACAGCCAGGAGGTACATCCGCTGCTTGAAAACAGACTGGGCATTTGTTGGGGTGTGAGTTTTTTTGTTTGGTTGGTTTTTTGTTTTGGTTTTTTTTTTTCCCTGTGTGTGGTGAGCAATTGCGTTTGTGCATCACTTGTTTTAGTAGTAGTAGTAATAGTGGCAAAGTTGTTTCTGTAGTTTTGATTTTTGGAAGCAAAATGAGTTCAACACAAATCAACAAAAAATCAGCATGAAAACTCAAGGACATTTTATCAAAGTATCCTATGACTTTGTTAACCTTACAACCTCAGTGTCAAGTTCTTTGGAGCATTCATTCATATTCATTATCCTTTATTCATTCAATTAATTTCAGTAAACTATACAGAAGGAATTTTCCTTTTTTTTTGTATTTAATATTACAGCCAAATTGAGCTCGAAAAAAAGTGCAGATTTTTTTTTCTGAAAATTCCTTTTGCTTCCACAGTTACCCATAAGTTTGGCATTCACATATAGCAGCACCTGATATCTCAGACCAGCCTAAGACAGTGGTCCTATCTGAGTAGCCGACAGAAGACCTGGGGGAGTCTGTTCAATCGCTGGTGTGATGCTGTTAGCTGTAGGTTGAACAGGGTCTGCCATTTCGCATTTGACAACATCTTATTCATGTGCTCAATCAAACTCAGTGTAAAGAAGTGTGAAGGCCACCAGTGGAAGTCAGTAATCTGCAGTTTAGGAAGAAAATTAAGCTCACCTGGACCCTGAAGATCCTGCAAGAGAGAAATTTCTGGTTTAAAACTTGTAGTAAAAAGATATATAATTCTGGGCACCAGGAAGGAAAGAAGCCTGTTTGCCCTGTCTGTTTGTCAGCTCCATGCTGAGACAATTAGAGCCTTCCAGAAGAAATATGTCTCCTCAGTAAGCACCAAGCTGAGGGCAGGTTGAGGCAGGGGGGGGCAGGGGAAGCAGGGGAAAAGAAGAGTGGCACAAATGGAGAAAACATGAGCAAACTGAGAGAATGCTGAGAAAAGCAGGGTGCAAACGCAGCCAGGACTCAGAGATGGTAGACAGAAAGCCTGAAATAGCCCCCAGAAAACCACTGAAAGGCTGTTTGACTTAGAGCAACTAAGAGCATCTTTATGATATTACTCTTCTTAAAAAAGCTGAATGTCAGCCCTCTAAAGAAAAATAAACACACAAATAAGAAACTTCATTTGTATGTCACTCAAAATAACATTTTTATCTTGTTCTTGTTGCTTTTTTATTTCTTTTTTTTTCCCCCTAGGACATAAAGTCTGTAGTCTACAAATTTCAGCACTTGAATTTTGGTGGTGTATTCAAATGATCACACAACCATAGTGGTGGAAAAGAACTCCAGGAAAAGACATGTATTAGCTATATACTACTTGAAAGCTTAATTGCTAACCATAATTGATATTTGGAAGCGTGTACGGAATTAAGATGTGTCAATATCTGCTTTTTACTTAACTGTCCACTGACTAGATATATCTCTGATGTGACCAGTATATCTGTTCTTATGTTAACGAACTCTTCAGTAAAATTTGTACTGCTTTAAAGCCATGAGTTTTTTCTGTTATTAGTGGCTCCTGCAGCAATACAGCTGACTTATGCCTTCCCCATTAATTAACAGTTCAGCTGATGAATCCAGAGAAAGAAAATACTTTTAAGAGGCTAGTGATGAAAGCAGTAAAGAAAGGGAACAGTTAATTTTTAACACTATCAGCTTATTTTGCTGCTAGCCACGCTAAAGCATAGAAGGTTGTTTAAATGATGTTTATCTCAACGTGCTTTCAATAAGAAAGGAAAAAGGATTAAAAATAAATGCTTTTCATTTTTGACTCACTAACCAGCTTTACTAGGCCAAGGCTGTGTCTCATCTTGTTACCTGTTGAAAAGTTAAATCGCATGCAATTCGATTGCATGCCCAATTAGATAAGCAATTGCCAGTAGTGGCTGTGACAGTCTCAACTTTTTGAAGATGAAGTGTTAAGAATCAATATAAGACAAAGATAAAACAGAGCAAAGAAATATGATTTAGCTATATATTTCTCTTCTGTACAAGTTCATTCCTCGTTTATGCCCTTACAAAGCAGTATTTTGAAATGGCATTAACAACATGGTGTGAGAAGATATTTTTAAAAATGACTCAAAACTATATCTACGTTACAGGCCATTTTCCTTGAGAACTCTCCCTATAAATGCATTGCAACCAAGTGGAAAACATATTCCTTTTCCTGCTGTGATTGCACATTTGTACTCTTGAGTGCAGGCACATGTATTTGCAATTTCTTCCTGACAGTTTGATTAACCTTGAAAAGTTGCAAAATGAAAAAAAAGAAAGAACTTTGATAGTTAACTTTCCAAATAGACTTGGGAAAAAACCCAAAACCTAATAGCCTATAAATAGCTGCTAATAGCTTTATTAGTTTTTATATTTTTCCTGTTATACAAAGTATACAACTTCATTTTGTAAATAGAATAATGTCAAAATAAGAAAGTTAGAGACACACAGAGGAACACAGACCTTGTATATTGTCCGTTTTACTGGGTGTAGGTGTCAAGGTGTTGGTGGGAAGGACTGCAGGAGTGGTTTCTGTAAGGAAAGACTGAGTCCAGCCAGCTCCAACAGACCCACTGCAGGGCACAGCTGAGGCCAGCAGCCATGATGGCGGCACTTCAGGGAAAGTGTATTAATTGGAAAAAAAAAAAATCTCCCATGAGATTTTTTATCTTATTTTCTCTTTCTGTCCTTTTGAGAAAGGGAATGAGAGATCATCTGGGTAGATGTCTGGCAGCTGGTCGAGGTCAATCCACCAGCTGTGAGCCAAGACATCCTTGGTACTTGTGCATACTATTAATCATGAGAAAAATAGATTCAAAAAAAAGGTTTGATTCTTAGTATTTATTTTTACTATGTTAAACTGAAATACAGTGATAGAATGCATAGATAAAGGAATAAAGAATGTCATTGGCCACTTAAACTAGTAATGGAAAAATGCAAATCTTAAATTTCTCTCTCTCTAAGAATTTTTACTTTGATAATGTATAAATGGGCTTTATTGTTGTTCCAGTTTTAAAAAGACTGTATCAAAGTGCACTATAATCTAAATATAAAAGGAAGATGAGGGCGGAAAGATTAAGCAACATCAAATAAACAAGATACTGCAGTGAGGTGTTCAAATCAATGTAAATAGTAATAATTATGTTCTTTTTATGGTCAATTGGTCGATTAGCTTAATGAAATGCGTGTATATGAAATGGGAAGGATGAAACCAGCATATTTAAATGTAAACAGAATGAATGGCAGAAAGATGCAAAACCTGTGTTCAGAAGATGAAGACTTAAGATATTAATTTTTACTTCCATTAGAAAGCAAATAAATACTTTATTGACAAGTTACAGAAAAATATTTGATAAAAATCCTTGGATAGGTGTAGTTTCTAGAATTTTCAGCAGATTTTACCAGCTGCAGGCAAGTTTGTACCATGACCAATATAATTTCTCCCCTCTGAACTGCAGTGTTGTCCATGACTAGATTGTCCTATTTAAGATACTTAATAGAGGGCTTTGATCTTTTTCTGCACATGAACAGCTGAAAAATGTTGATATTTTTCTTACATTGGAAAAGTCACATGTAAAGTAGCAATTCGTTATAATCACTGACATAAACCAAAGTAAAATAAACAAAAATCATCCAGGATTCTGTGTCCTATGTAGTCAAAAGGTTTTTAGGAGAAAACACTGAGAAAAATGCTGTATTACTGCACGCAATGATGTGGGATGAATTGTTACAGGAACAACATCTGTAATTTTCTGTGTTGGCCTCAGCACAGTAGAAAGAATGACTTCAGCCTATCTCCTTCTTCACATGGCTATGGCAGTTACATAGTTGTCTACAGATACTGATGGTGTTATCATTTAAAAAGCCTGTATAACAGACATTCCCTATGTTTTCCAACAACAAAATAGCAGTCCATATATTGAAGGACTCAATTTATTCTGCAAACTATTAGCTTAAAGTTACCCAATACACACTTGAGGAATGTAGTTGTGTATATCTGAACAGAGGTGCTTAAAGGTATTTCAGCACTTTACTGCTGTGTATCTTCTAATGTCAATGAAATTAGCAACTGTTGGAAGAATTACGTGCCAAAAGTACACAATTTCTTTTGTAGTGTAATCTGAATAATAGCACAGAAAAAAGAATTATGAGGAAAAAAAGTCAGTTATATTAGTATTGTAATAAATATATATGTTCATGGGGAAAACAAACAAAAAATCACAACTAAAAAGAACACAAGCACCCTACCCCCCAATCAGTTTCAGTATTTAGAATGCAGGTATACAAAAGACCTTGAATACATGTGCATCAAAAATTTTGTCATGTACCAAAATTTGTGAAAGTCTGAGGCTCTAGCATAGCTGACAAAAAACCCAGTTATCATCATCATATCACTCATCTATTCTTTACAAAATTGATTTCAAACTGAGGACAACAGAAAATAAAAGAGCTGAACATGCTTTCTCATTCTGACTTTGAGTTACAAATCTTTCTGGGGAGATTGACACCTGTGACATGAGATAAGCAAGAATTTTATTCTGAGATTAATTTAACTTTTTTTCCTATTAACATTTAACTGAGAAACATAATTGTGCATCACCCAGTCTGATAGAAAATCCTTCTTCAAACAGCTCAAATGCAAGAAATTCTGACCAGTGTCTCTCAGTTTCTTTGGAACTTAGCTCTAATTTCACTGTATAGCTAGAAATAACTATTTCTGTTTATCAAGCAATTTGTTGTGCCCTCCTTTAATTTAAAATATATGTACATGTGTACGTATATTTCTTTATTTGCATTTTTTTTCTAAATTGTGGGGCACAGGTTCTTTAGTCTTGATTATAGTATGTATGTAAAACACTATTACAACAACATTAGTGAGTTCTGTAGATCACTAGGGTTTGGGGTTTGGGTTTTTTTTCTTCTCTTTTTTAAAGTGAGCATAATGCCTATGGTGCTAATGTATTAGTGTATACTATGTGATCTATGCAGGAGATCAGAAAGAAATATGAAAGATTAAAGTGCATGATTACTTACATCTTATCTTCTAGAGATTTATTTATTCACACTGTTCACATCTGCTGCTAAGGAAAAAGTAAGAAGGATCAATGAAAATATTAATGGAGTAGAGAGTGTGTCTTTGTGAAATTTTGTGTAAAAATAATTTTATTAATAAAAAGGTGCATATTTGGATTATATAGTATCAGGTTAGAATAAAACTATGGAAGAACACTTGGGATTTTTTTTTCCAAGATTACTTCTACAGATGCTCATTAGATAATTTTAATAAAAGTAATTTTACAGTCTAGAATCAAGATTATAAAATATATTGCTAAGTTTATTATTCTTTGTTTAGGAAAAGTTTGAGGTATTTTTCTTAAGTGCTTAGTACAATAAATATCCTACTGAATTAAGATATCAGATGCATTTAAAAAAATAAAATTTAAGAATGGAAAATTAATTATAGAAAAATTAATTAATGGATCTCAAAATTTCCTGAGCTTCATTACAAGAAAAAAGAAGAAAAAAGTCACTCTGCACTGCTTGCAGGGCAAGCAGGGGGGGCCTAGTCACCCTACCAGATCAGGAGGTGAGTTCCATTGGTGGTCATCATGCTCTCGGAAGGAGCTCAGCCATGGCATCCACCCAGCAGAAAGCTCTGTCCTGAGCTCACCAGAAGGGACAACCCAGGCAGAGCTGCCAGAAAAACATAGCAGCGCCCAGCTCTTGGGCTGCAGGGAGTGTCAGAGCCTGTCTCTAGATGCGGACAGCAGCTGTGAGAATGGTTGCGTGAGGTGTGACCAGGTGGATGATCTGCTCAGCCTGGTGGCAGAACTAAGAAAAGTGGATAGGTTAAGGAGCATCAGGGAGACTGAGAAAGTGATAGACTGGTGGAGTCAAGCTCTGTCATCCAGAGGGACCTTGACAGGCTTGAAAGGTGGGCCCATGCAAACTGCATGAAGTTCAACGAGGCCAAGTGCAAGATCTTATGTGTGGGTCAGACCAATCCAAGCACAGCTACAGGCTGGGCAGAGAATAGATTGAGAGCAGCTCTGAGGAGAAGGACTTGGGGGTGCTGATTGATGAAAAACTCAACATGAGCCGGCAGTGTACTCTGGCAGCCCAGAAAGCCACCCGTGTTCTGGGCTACATCAGAAATAGTGTGGCCAGCAGGTCGAGGGAGGTGATTCTGCCCCTCTGCTCTGCTCTTGCGAGACCTCACCTGGAGTACTATGTCCAGCTCTGGAATCCTCAGTACAGGAAAGATGTGGAGCTGCTGGAGCAAGTCCAGAGGAGGGCCACAAAGCTGATCAGAGGGATGGAGCAGGTCTCCTATGAGGACAGGCTGAGGGAGTTTAGCTTGCTCAGCCTGGCGAAGAGAAGGCTCCGGGGAGACCTAATCGCAGCCTTCCAATACCTAAAGGGGATCTACAGGAAAGCTGGAGAGGGGCTGTTTATCAGGGAGTACAGTGACAGGACAAGGGGTACTGGGATTAAACTAAAAGAGGGAGGATTTAGATTGGACATTAGAAAGAGATTCTTTACTGTGAGGGTGGTGAGACACTGGAACAGGTTGCCCAGAGAAGTTGTGGAGACTCCCTCCCTGGAAGTGTTCAAGGCCAGTTTGGATGGGGCTTTAGGCAATGTGGTCTAGTGTAGGATGTCCCTGCCCATGGCAGGAGGGTTGGAACTAGATGATCCTTGTGCTCCCTTCCAACCCAAACCATTCTATGGTTCTATTATTCTAAAACAGATTTTATGAGAAGAGGATAAGAGAAATATTTATCTCAGTGAGCAGAAGGCCCAGGGAGTGAATGAGGACACCTATTTGCAACATTTCACTATTTAAAGAGGGGTTCTAAAGAGGATGAGCTCGGTTGTTCTCAGAGATGTAATGCAAAGGAACAAGAAGCAAAGTTCACAAGTTCAAACAATGGACATTTCTGTCAGATATAATGAAAAATTACTCCCGTGAGAGAGGTTAAACACTGGAACATGTGACCCCAGAAGTTTATGGAATCTCCACCCTTGGAAATTTTCAGAACTTGACAATGACATGAACAGCCTGAGCTAACTTTGAAGTTGGAAAGACTTTGAGTAAGATGTAGAACTAAATGACTTTCAGAAATCCCTTCTAACCCATTCTACCATTTTATGATTTTTACAGAAGTTTAAAACCAGCTAATATTCCAAATATTATTGCTACTCATCTTTACTTTTAGTTTTTGAAGAGGCATTGTAAAGGAGGCTAACAAGAGGATGAAAAGTTAAAGACACATCAGATACTAATCCTTAGCCTTCACTTCTTCTGTATTTCTTCCAATAATCCAAATGTCAGGAAAAAAATCCTAGTTAAATTTTATCAATTTAATAGGAATTAAGTCATCGGACGATTACGCGAAGTATTGTAAATTCCATAGCACTGAACTGAGAATTATCTCCTTTTTTCAGTGTTTTTAACCATGTTATATGACAAGATATAAATAATTAGAAAGTTCAGTTCTGGAAACTAAAGAATATTATACCTGAGTTAATATAAATTTATTTTTTGCATTGCAGATTACTTTTAAATATTAAACAAATAATGTGAAAGAAAATATTCCATTCAAAAGACATGTTTCTGAATATTCTATGTAAGACATACTATTAAAAAACAATGTTGGATAACTAATTGTAGAAAGGAAATCTTTGTTCACTTGTTTTATAAAAAAAAAGAATTAAAAATCCCCAAAGTTAATGTGACTAGAAAGCTTAACCTTATTCATGATTTCGTTTCAAACTTTAGAAATAAATCCAGTGATCCAGATGTGCCAGCTGGAACTAAATATACAGTCAACTAAGATAAAATGGAGAGATGAGATAAAGATTTAGCTTACATTTTTCTGGACAAAACAGAAAGCACCAACACTACATTCCAGTATAGCTTTTTCCATTACAAAATCTTATCTATCTTCCATTAAATATATATCCAGAAAATAATTTCATCCCTGGTTGTGCTGTGATTAGCTGTGGAACAAGTCTAAATACAAGGAACAGAATGATTCACAGCTGCTAAAATGAATTTATTAAACCCTCTTTTCACTTTCTGAAAAAAAGTGAAAAAAAGTATCACTTTTTGATACAGGACACTGTATCAAAACCTTGTTTTTATGAAAGTAAATAATATCTGAAAAGTAAACTAAATAAATTATAAAATAAAAAATTACACAATAAAATAAAACCTAAAATTAAATTTAAAAAATAACATAAAAGTGAACGTAAATTATACCCAACTGTTCCACCCTCATCAGTCATCTCCTCATACAGAAGAGTTTGGTTGGTCATACACAGTTTGTTATTGTTCCTCAGTATAGCTTTCAGGGGTACTTGCTCTGTGATCTTTCCAAAGACTCAAAGGAGTCTGTAGTTCGCCCAAATACTCTTTTTGACTTTTTTTTCTTTTAATATAGAAATGGCACTTGCTTTTCCTCAGTTATCAGAACCTTTTGCAGGATGGGAGATGGATATCTCATAATGTTATCAAGCAGCTCTTTCAAGGGTCTTGGATGTGTCCTTTCAGGGGCTCTAAACTTGTATGTAGCTTCTAATTCAAGACTATGTAGTACTTATCTTCCACAAGCTTGGCAACTCAGCATGGAAACCTGGGATGGCAGACCAGGCCAGGAGAGGATGAGGAAAAGAAAGACTTCAGTACCTCAACCTTCTCCATGTCCTTCATCACTAGCTTTCCTATTGCATTTGTCAGGGGGCTGGTGTTCTCCTTGGCTTGCTTTCACTGCCTCTGGGCCTGCTCAGGGCCTGCTCATATCCTTCCCATTTCTTTTCAGACCCTTCACCAGTTTCAACTCCAGCTGAACTTTGGTATTCCTCATTCTCCCTGTGCATGCTCATGAGTTGCGTTTACACTCCTCAGTAATCTGTCCCTTTTCCATCTTGCATTCCCTTCCTTTTTATCTTTAGGGCAAGTCAGACATTACCTGTAGGGTTAAGCTGACCTTTTCCTACCACTGCTTGTTTTTTTGCCATTGAGGATGGCCTGTTCTTCTGTATTGAGAAGGCTGTTCTTGAAGATAGGTCAGCTCTCATGGGCTCCTTTGTCCTCCAGGACAACCTCTCAAGGAAAGGAGCTTTTCAAGTGCAGAGCAAACCACTATCCATCCTCTTACAGCCCAGGGTCTTTGGTCTGCCTTTTGCTTTCCTCAGGACCTTAAACTCTTCTGTCTTATGGTCACAGCAGCCAATACTGCCACTGACTACCACATTGTTGGCCAGTTCTTTCTCCTTTGTGATTAGCAGACTCAGTGAAGCACCTTCTCTTGTTTGCCCATCCAATACGTGTAAGACATATTTGTTTCCCAGGCACTGGCAAGCACCTGTCTTGTTTTTTGCTCACCATGTTGTCCTCTCTATGAAATCTGGACTTCTTGGAGTCCCCTATAAGAATCAGTTTCTGTGATCAAGAGATTTCTTCTAGATGTTTAAAAACAATATACCAGCCCAAATTTTCTTCATCCTGTCCCACAGAGACCTCTGATTACAATTGACCTGCTCAAGATCTTCCCTAGCGTTATACATGTTGCAAAGAGTGGTAGTTGCAGTGCTGGACAAGCTTTGGCAATCGATCTGTGGTGTCCTAGGTACAAAAGATGGAACAAAGATCTAAAAATAGCAGGTCTTTCACAAGGGGTCCCACCATTACTTTTATCATTTCCTCTTTGTGCTTAAAATTCCAGCCTGTCATGGCTGGCCTGGATGCCTTCCCTAGCAGAATTCATTCCTCTCTGACAATGTGCTGAAGGATAAAAAGACTTTTTCCTTGTTGACTGAAGTCACAAGTCCTCTTCTGAGTTCTTCAGAGCTGCAAGTGGGGAGGCAGAGAGGGGAAAGTAGAGCTATGAATGAAGGAGGAGAAATATAAGGATTGTTCATAACAGCATTCAAAATATGTTTCAGATGTAATCTTTTAGAAATAGATTTGAAAACCGGTTTGATGCTATGTGCTGTCCCCCCAGAACCTTGCATTTTGAGTGAGCATATAAAGCTTCATTGTGTGAAGTTAAAATTTTGTTAGGTAAAGCCATCTCCTATAACTGAAGTAAACTTTTAATTTCTTCATAAAGCAGTATAAGTACTTGCTGAGTAAGTTCAGCTGATGTGGATCTTTCCAATTACACCAATGTGAAAAGGCAAGAATGTAGGTCATCAGAGTAAGACTTGAAAGTATGCTGGTTTATGAGATCTTCACCTTAATTTTCATTACGCTTCAGTTTTGATCTTTTCTATTGTGTACAACTCATATGAAAGACACTGTAAGTTTTACAGTTTAAATATGAGATAAGAGTAATGAGAAAGCATCATCTAGACAATTAGAAGAGTTCTCAGAAAACTTAAAGGTCATTACAGCCATTTCTACTTTACAATAATGTATTATGTGCAAGTCTGACTTCTCTTTGGAAAAGAAATTGAGATGCAGATCTGGACATAAGACTTCTTACTCATAAAAATTTCAATTTAGTATTTGTAATTAAATGTTCATCTATCTCATTATAGAGATAAGAAATGAATAGTAATATCTAGGCAAATTTCTCTCACCTCTTGATGGATATCTAGAACTAGGGGATTGGTTTGAATTGCTTTTGTTGAAGTAGATGTGACACTTTGGGACATTGTTTAGTGGATGTGGTGGTGTTGGGTTGATTGTTGGACTTAATGATGCTAGAGGTCTTTTCCAACCTTAAAGATTCTATAATTTTATGATTCTATAAGTAATTAATACAGTTGACTTCACATTCTAGAAGTATTCAATTATGTGGAATACATTTTTAGATACTATTGAAACAATATATCTTCATTCATATTACTGAGTAAAAATCCTTGTATTAAAAATAATGGGAATTAGGAGATGCATGTACCATCTCCTCTTTGTTTTATTACACCTTTTGGGAGAACAAGATTAGATCTTCCTTCAGAATGAATTTTAAAGGTAAGTCATCAGTTCATTGGTAATCCTTTAGTTATTTGAATTTGCATTGTTTTAACACAACCCTTTTTTTGTTGTTGTTGTTGTTGCTTTTAGCTATTCCAGAACATAAAATTTACTTTAAAAATGATGGCTTATTTTTGTGGAATATTTGATGGAAAAGCTGAGTAAGTATATGCTACTCTACAACATACTGCCTAGCTCCCTATCAAACAGGCTTGAGCCAGCAGCACAACTGATTGCACACTAAACCTTATTTCTCAACAACCTTCACAAATATTCACAAACTGCATCTGACGATCCCTTCTCTTCCACACTTTGGCAGCAAACTCATACTGTCCCATCCACGAAACTTAAGCAAACCCGCTATCCAGCAAACTTCAGAGCTTTACTAGAAGATAGATAAAGACTTAAAACCACAGAGTACCATCAGAACAAAACAGAAGAAACTGTTGCCATCAATAATGGAGAATTTACCAAGTTAAAATATCAGATCATCTTAAAATGCTACTAGGTTACAAGCTTTAGGGGAAAACGGAAAAGTATATCATCCCTGCTAACCTGATTGAGAAAAGATTCCTTCTTCAGGCCAGATCTGGTGATCAACGTAACCACGGTTACGTGGGGAGTAATAAACACCCAAGAGTTTTCTCAACAAAGCTTCACAAGGGTCACCATCCCATTTTTATTGTGAAAAATCGTTTGCATTCTTAAAGGACTGATTATGATTTGGTCCATTTGTATACCACATTGATTTCATGATAACATTCATTGTTATTATATAATGTATAATGAGAAAATAGGTAGAAAAATCACATTAGTATTCCTTTAAATTTTGCCCAGATGTGTATATTTTATAATTACAAAATATTTTTCCCCTGAAATACATCCTTTAAATTCATAAAAAGCTTAAGATACTTTGCAAAGCATATATCATATTGTAATATCTAAGAAGCATTGAATCCTAAAAAATACACAAGTATCAGAGTCATGAACAACTGAAGTTATAATTTAATGTATTTTAATGCCAAAACCAAACTGGTCATTCAGTTTTGTTTGGGTTTGGTTTTTGGATTTTTTTTTGTTGGTTAGTTCATTGGTTTTTTTAATCCTTTTTGTTCTAGATTTGTATGTAAATTCTATCAGGCTTTCTTTTACCTCAAGAATCTTCTATGGCACCTAATCAAAAGTACAATGAATACATAAGTGTATTCGTGAACACACGCAAACACATACACACATAAAAATCATATACTTATCCTTTGTCAGCATTCTAAGTATTTGAATAATCATTTTATTTATTCAGATTAGAACAAATTGGCTGTTTGTTCTTCACATATTGTTAATAGTTCTTTCATTTTACACTACTTACTTTACTGACTGGAGATGAAGTTGTATTCTATAGGAATTTTTACTGTAGTGCACACAGATGCATTCACTCACACCCTCATACAGTTTTTAAATCGCATGTAACTGAATATATTTTACATTTTGGGGAAGTAACATATTAAAGTCCTGAGTCAATCGCGTTTCTAAAAGTTCAATTCGATTTTACACTCAGAGAAGGAAATGTCAACTCCCTTTATATTTAAGGCCAAAGAGAAAGGAATAAAAAGCAAACCAGAAAAGAAAGAAAAAGAAATTTAAAAGTCACATTTTGGAATAATACCATTTGTAGGCAAAGAAATAAGTAGCAATACTTTCTATTCATATTAATTATTAAAAACTTAAAAATTAATTTTAAAATTATAGATGACAGGATGAAGTTTATAGACAGATCAACATAGTTTTTTCATTTTAGAAATGGATTTGAAATTTTTAGTTGGTAATTATTTGTGAGTTTTGAGACAATATAGCTTTCGAGTGAAAATAGGGTTGTTTGAAACTCTAAAGGTGTTTGATCAAAAGTATTTTAATACTGAATAATAATCTTTTGGTCTGCCTAATGGGAAAGAAAGACATAGTTATGTCTGATGGACTCTGAAACTAGTTCTTTTCCAAAACATTAGTAACTAAGTGGAGTGTGTGCTTTATAGGCACTTAGTTCTTACTATATTTGAATATAGACTATAGCAGTTTCATACTTGTAGCTGATGGCATTTTGCTTTTTTTTTTTTCCTCTCTTTAAAAAAATCAGTAAGTGTGTTTATGGTATATTACTAGTGCTAAAATTTACTTTTCCTTAAAGAAGGCTAGCAAAAAGAAAACAGTGTGTGAAAGTGTATTTTTTTTAATTCCAAAAAGTCTCAATATCCATATGATTATTAAAAACAGAATTTATTTTTGGAATGTATTGCAGGTGTATGTAACTGTAGAAAAAAAGGCATCTGTTTAAATTGTGCATCAGTCTGTGCAGCTTTTATATATACACTATAAGCTCTACATATATATATATAACCTCTAAATCTATAAAATATATACATTATAACCTCTATATTCAGCAAGTTCTAGTGCTCAGTCACCCTCACAGTAAAAAAACTTCAGGAAACACTTTATTACTGTGAGAATGGCTGAGCACTGCAAGAGGTTGCCCAAGGAGATTGTGGAGTATCTGTCCTTAGAAATGTTAAAAAGCTATCTGGACTTGGTCCTGGGCAACTGGCTTTAGGTGGTATTGCTTGAAGATGGGGGAGGGGGGTTGGACCAGGTGATCTCCAGAGGTCCCTCCCAACCTCAACCCTTCTGTGATTCTGTGATCCATGGTATAAATACAAAGATTTGACACAATTAGCTGACTCAGAACCAACAAATTCTTCTCCTGCATGAATTTTTACTTCTTCAATCAGATTTTCATGTAATCGTTTCAGCCCTCTTCAATGGGAATATTAAAACAATTATTTTCTGAATGGAGGAGACCTGAAGAGAAATTTTAACACAGCTGAAGTCTATAGGAATTGCAGTTAACTTGAGTATTATCAGTACTCCATTCAGTCTTTATTAATGGAAAAAGTCCATATATGATTAGGTCAAAAATGCATTTTTCTTATTCAACAGGAGGCATTTAACCACTGGAAACCACTCCAATCCTTGCAAGATATTTATGTATTTTATAGAGTAGGAAAACATTCAGAATTCAGACTCAGAACTATATTTTCCAAATAAAAATTCCTAGGAAGTCAAAGGAAAATATTTATTTTCTGCTGAACTGTACGTAAGTTTTTCTTCCCCATCTTTTTTCTCCCATTTCATTGTGTGATCTTTATTCCAAATACATGAAGATCAGCAGCTTAAAGTTCCCTAGTAGTTTCACACAAACGCACACATGGAGCACCACATTCCCCAGTAGTAGGCACCCATATGTCTTGTCCTACTTACTGCCTGGTCCAACGTGATGTTCACACACAGAGACTCAAAATGGGGAGGGCATCTACACAGAAGGCAGTTGAAAATAGGATTTAGTAAGAATGTAGGGCAGACTGTAGTGATCAAACTAGCACTGTCTGACAGTCACAATGAACAGTTTCTGCTAATACATGATCTATCCCTTTTATTCCCCTTTTTCCAAACTTGTTCTCTCCTGTTTTTCTCCAGTATTTCATAAAAGATCATGTACAATCTCCAGACTCTGTTTTATTCATCTTTCCCATCCCATAGTAAGTCCTATATCCCTTAAGGTAGTAAGTCCTCTAGTTTGCTTGGATTCACTAGCTGACGAAAACTTCGCATACAGTACAGTGACTAGAAGCTGTGCAATTATAGAGAGAGATGAAAGATGAAATTTAGTTGCTGTAATGGAAAAATGATGATGTAACATTCATGGGTTTTGACAGTTCTTAAAAAATTATGTGACTTCAGAATGTATGTTTCAAAATTGCAAGACTGAGGTAAAGTTTGGTTACTACTATTTAGACCAGTTATCATTCTTTAAGTGCCATTAGGAGTTTTCCAGGAGCATATTTTAGTGAAAGCAGAGGCCTATAACATCCATAAGATAGGAATGCACTAATGAAGACAGTATATTGGCTTGCCCTGAGCCCAAATAGAAGCATACTAAAATAGTGTTAACCGCACTATATAGTATATATACGACATAACAACAATATATATGCAATTTGTAACACTGTGAAGTCAAAATCAGGAACAACATATAAGCATTTTACTTAAGGTTGTCACAACCAAAAGGACAAATACTCTGTGTCTGTGTGTTGTATTTGAAAAACAAACAAACAAAAAACAAATACAAACCCAAAAAAACTTTCTTTAAATTCTTGTTAAAATTCTTGTGACCAATTTGCTCTTAAAAAAAGGACTTTAGCCATAATAACTAAATTTGGGAGTAAAGAGACGTCAAAGTGGGGATGCAGGGAATTTTTAAACATGTCTGCATTAGTGTAACATAAATTTTCTCTGTAGAATATTGAAACACTGGACAGAATAATTCTGAGCTGAATACTTTTTGTTCCCAATTTTGTTTGTTTATTTCCTAAGTATTGCTTATTAAAACTGAATAAGAAGATTTCCAGTTATGTTTTGAAAGAGGAAATTTTAACCTTTTACCTTTGTTGCAGCTGTTTCACAAGGTCTTTTAAGGAATGTAGAAAATTACTGAGCATGTTGATTTTGCAGGTTACGCTATGCTTTTATGATAAAACCCAGTTGTTTCTTTGTCAAAATAAATTACCTGGGCTCTCTTTTTCTCAATTAAGTATAAACATTGAAAACACTGAAAACTGCCTTGGAAAAAGAGTCCTAAAATCTTTCAGTAATCCACAAAAAATATATAAACCCAGACTATCAAAAATTAAAGAAGGTAGGGTAGTACAGGCAAAAAATTAAGAAGAACGTGAGTCAAAATTAAGTGTGAAAATTGTTGATTTAATCAAAACTATAACAGGGTTTGTCTCAACAATCTGTCTCAAAGTGCTTTTTTGAGCTGACTGGAAACACTGTCCTCGTTATTTGTATGCATAGGAACCTAGCAATTAAGAGGAAAAAAAAAAAAGAAGTACTTACTACATCCAGGACTTTATTTTGTTGTTCATGTAGCATCACTAGGATTTAGCAGAACAAACCATCGGCTGGAGAGCAGAGAAGAAGCACACGTCTAGAAGTACCCATAATTAATGAGCTATGTGCCACCAAGGCAAGTTACCACACCCTGCTTTTGGCCCAAAGCTATAACTGAATCTACCACTCATAAAAGAGGCCATCCAATACCACATTTTTGTGCAAGGCCTAGAGAACTGAGATTGCTACTATTTCTGAAGGCTGTATGGGCTTTACTGTGATTAATACTGACAACCAGCTTTCCCTCTCAGACATGTGCTGAGCTGACCTTACTGCAGCATTCCTGTATACTCATATATTTCCACCAGTAATAAAGCTTTGTGAGTATTATTAATGGTAATTACTGGCTGTAGCCTTTCATGCCAGAAATACAACTAAATATGCTGTGTTCCTCAATGCTTAATATTGTTTCTGTGAAACATAAGTGGTCCTGGGGAAGAAAAAAAAAGTGATCTTTCTTTTTTCTTATTGCCATTTCCATTTCTCCCTGACAAAGTATGTCTTTGGTTAAAGAAAATCACTATTAAACATAAATAAAGACAATATTTTGTAATGACAGTCATTATAAGAATACTGAAAGCTGAAAGAACATGAAGTTTTAGTATGTTGCAATTATAAATTCTTTTTATTAAAAAAAAATCTGAAGCACCATTATATTTTTCTTCTTGTGTATGGGGGAAAACACCAAACAAAGCATGTTACCAACCCGCTTAGCAACAGAGTGAAGTAATTCATGAGGACGTAATGAGATGAAACAGAAATCTCTCCTGATTTACTTCTTAAGTACTTGCATTTTTCATCTCTATAAAGCTATGTTATAGCCCTATGTAAAATCATATTATTAATAAAGTACAGCTTTGTAAGAATGCATATGTCAGAGCCAAGTACTCTAGTAGTTAATTTCAGTCTTTTGTACTTGTGCTTGGACTTGCAAATTTAAATGCCTTTTTTTTTCCAGCCATTCTTCTGCAGTTATTTTTCAGCCAGACCAATTACTGAGAGCTTAAACCTATATGTATGCATGCACGTATAAGCACAGCACAGCTGATATTCAGCTGATTGGGCAAGGGCACAAACCTATTAACACTGACAAAATCCTGGACATAAGAATCCCACAGTCTGTAGCTATAATGTCTCTGCTTTTCTACCATTTAGACACAATGAATGTTGTAAAATCTTCGTAAATATTGTGGGAAAATCTAGATATGCACCTTCAAAACCTTGAAAATAATTCAGGGTTGTATTCCCGAATTACAAGGATTTCAGGGTTATATTTAGTCATCCAGCTTTCAGTCTCTTCTTACTTACCATGCTAATATTTCCTCATATATTTCTGAACAGTTTTACCTTGACCAAACTAATAAATACTAGTTCCTATATATCATTCATCAGCTTCTATCTAGAAAGTCAATAACCTTCTCCCCAGTGAAAGCAAGCTGTGCTTCCGAAAAAACAGAGGCAGTTTTCCTCCCATAGAATTATTAGCTACTAATTCCACCCCGTTTATACATCCTCCCATAATTTTTTACATATTCTAAACTGAAACACTTCAGCTGCTTTAAAATTGTAACATAGGCTTGCATATACATCTCTTCGTTATCCCAGATATCTACATATGCAAGATGACATCAGATGAAATAATTTATTCATTAAAGGTCTGTATGGAGTGCTTGATAAAAAATGGCACATCACTTTTTATTATTATTCATCAGAAGAAGCTCTATCTAGTATTTTTTACATTTGAGAGTATCAAGAATGAGTGTGAAGACCCCAGAAAGAGAGCCTGTGGGTAGGGAAATAACTCTATGTCATTACATCAAAAAAGTGGATAAAATTTCTTCAGTGTAATCCCAACTTGCAATAGTAATTTAACCTCTAAAACTTCTTTCACTATGTAGTGAGCTGTGCAAAAGTATGATTTTTTTTTTAATAAGTCTTTCTGTTACTCAAAGTAAAAATGAGTACTCAGAAACGGAGTTGTTCCTGTCATGAAGCATGTAACATAAAATTCTTTGCAGGACTCTCATGCCATAAAGCTGTTAGAAAGTTAGTCTTTTCAAATGGTTTGAGCCAGATCCACAGCAAGTGCAAATCAGTATGAATTTATTGTACTAAGATATCCCTACCAGGTTCCATAATGACACTGTGAGACAGGAATATATACTATGGTGCACAATGGTAAATGGGGACTGTATATAGTGATGCAGAAGGTCTATCCAATTCAAAGTTATCCATACTTATCCATAAGTTGTACTTGTATTCATAATTTTTATAGATCTATTAAAATATTTTCAACATACATTCAATGCAATGTTCAATTGCAATTTTTCCTTTTAAGGGATGACTTGATATGAATGTTGTGTGCTGATGCTGACTACCTATGAACGTTGCTTTGATGAGTTACAGCTCTTTGGAAATGAAGATGGTGTCAGAATATCAATTTTTCTAAACACAAGAAGAAAGAAAAAAAATAGCAAGCAACATCTTTGTGCTTGAATAAATTCCAATATTCCTTTAACATGTATCTCAGGTAAAATCAAACAACATAAGCAAAAGAAATATGCACACATTTTTTAATACTGAGGAAATATTTATATATATACTTTGTTTAAGTGGGCACATGATTTTCTTTTTTTATTTATTTCATTTTTAAAATCTAGCTGAAAGGGAATATGCATAGTTTAAGAGAATATGAATCAATAGGTCATGTTGCTTTTTACTTTTTTGTAGTCAGTTCTCATAAGCAGGGTACCAGAAAAAACAGGCGAATGTTTAAGTGGCTACAGCAAAAATAACCTTACACATAAAGCCAAGAGTTTATTGGTAACCTAATTACAATCCTAAAAATCTATATAAAAAATCAATAATAGTTCAATCAGAATAATACTAATACTTTTATTTGAAATCCCAGTTATTATAGTTCATTACCAATGATGATACAGTTAAAAATGATACACACAGCTTTTTTAGCATCTATCCCTTCTATCCTGTGTTGTGCATATCGTTCCATTCCTCCTGCTACAGCTGATGTTTCTAGTTTTGCCCAGGAAGAAGGGTGGAAAGGGGAGGGTTTCCATGAATCACCTGGCTTCCACTTTCTCACCAGAATGAGTTAGAATGGTAGTACTTATGGAGGTGGTATCTTCCCCCTCCTTCTAGGGTATGATTTGAGTCAGATGTTCATTACTAGTGTCCATTCACTCTTTCTTCACTGGTTACCCCTAAAACTGCTTTTATCTGGTTTACGAGATGGCACCCCTTCAGTGATCAGTCCAAATGCTGTACTTATTCTTTCGAGGACTCTGCCATAATACGTTGATTTTATTTGGGGTGGGTGGGGGGTGTGTTGCTGTTAAAATCCACTGTTTTTCCTCAATAACCTTCAATGTCTGATATCTCTAGAACATAATCAATGTTTTATTGGCACAGCCCTATCCACAGGCACATACTTTTTTAAAGGTCATTGGATACTTTACAAGATTAAAGATACACTGGAAGAAATACCTGTATCTACAGACAGATATGTTGCTTGGATGGTTACTTGTCATTAATATCTACTAGATACAATGATATCAGTGTTATATTACCAAAATTAACTTACAACAGGTAATTTGCAGCACCACTAGAAGAACAGCAGGGGACCTTCTCTAAGAAGAATATCACATGATATTAAACAATGTCATATAAAACACAATTCATTATGTATTATTTGAGTAAATTTAATTTATTTCACTTTTTCTCCCAACAGGAACAAGATACAGCCAATAACATTTTACTGAGTGGTCTACCATTCATTAATTAATCACTTTTCAAGATGCAGAGCTGATGATAGGAATGAAATTAAATTTAATGTTACAAAGTGTAACAGCATTTTGTATTGTTGTAGTAAGTTTTTCTTAGTAAAGCAAGAAATAATAATTCGAAATGTCAAAGCAAGAGAAAAAACACATTCTACTTCATTATTGAATGACTGCTACCAGCCTGAAATGGTGTATAAAGAATTTTAAGATATTTTAGTTGAAACTTTTCCAGTACAAAGCTGGAAATATTTGCACCATTGTTCATGATAATAAGGTATCTTGCGGAACAGTACTGTTCGAGAAACAATAAAACTGAACAACACAGCATGGTTTCTGGAATAGGCAGAGTATGAGGATCTAGAAGTGAAGATTTAGAAATGAAGGTTAAAGAAACAGTTCATATAATAATAATAAGATATAATATGTCCCAGTGTGAATGATAATGCCTAAAGATACGTTCAGTATTTCTTTCAGAACTAGGCCATGATGCTATTTAAAAAGACACTAATACCAAATTCTTTTGCCTTATGCTAGAAGAGATGTAAAATAGTTTCAGCATAAGTACTTAGGGAAGGGTCTAGAGCATTACTTTTGTTATAGGTAACATACAACCAAAACAGAACAACCAAACCAAACTAAACCAAACAGGAAAACAGGAAAAGTTAGTGACTAGTTCTAACTGTACAGCCTTAGATATACATAGAACATAGAATTACAGAATCACAGAATCACAGAATGATTTGGGTTGGAAGGGACCTCAAAGAGGGGGCAGGGACACCTTTCACTACATCAGGTTGGCAAAAGCCCCATCCAACCTGGCCTTAAACACTTTCAGGGATGGGGCATCCACAACGTCACTGGGCAACCTGTTCCAGGGCCTCACCACCCTCACAGTAAAGAATTTCTTCGTAATACCTAATCTAAATCTCCCTTCCTTTAGTTTATACCCATTACCCCTCGTTCTACCACTACACTCCGTGACAAACAGGCTCTCTTCATCTTTCCTGTAGGCCCCTTTAGGTACTGGAAGGCTTCAATTAGCTC
The DNA here is from genome assembly GCA_013399095.1 of Psophia crepitans. NCBI lineage: Eukaryota > Metazoa > Chordata > Aves > Gruiformes > Psophiidae > Psophia > Psophia crepitans. Next base: position 234,345 of record VWZZ01008031.1, on the reverse strand, counting down.
TCCCTGGAGCCTTCTCTTCTCCAGGCTGAACAAGCCCAACTCTCTCAGCCTGTGCTGGTAGGAGAGGTGTTCCAGCCCTCTGATCAACTTTGTGGCCCTCTTCTGGACTTGTTCCAATAGCTCAATGTCGTCCTTGTACTGGAGACCCCAGAGCTGGACGCAGTACTGCAGGTGGAGTCTCACAAGAGTGGAGTAGAGGGGCAGAATCCTCTCCCTCAACCTGCTGGCCACGCTGTTTTTGATGCAGCCCAGGAGACGGTTGGCTTTCTGGGCTGCTAGTGCATGCTGCTGGCTCATGTTGATCTTTTCATCAACCAGCACCCCCAAGTCCTTCTCCTCAGGGCTGCTCTCAGTCCATTCACTGCCCAGTCTGTAGTTGTGGAAAACATATATGCCTGTACATACATAGAGAAGCAAACAACAGAGTTGGAATTGAGGACACAATTTCAGTACCCAACTTCCCGCTATTTTAGGACCCAAATGGAAGATCCTTGAATCATCTAAGTTCTTCTGTCAAGGCAAATAAAGTTGTCAGAGGGAGGTCATCACCTCTGATCTACGCTGTCTGTCTGTGCCTAAATTTAGTTGAACTCGATCTCAGCTTTATATTACAGCTCAGATTAAGAAAGGGCAGAAGTAGTCAGGTCAGATCAGCACAAAGGAAATGAACATAAAAAAGACAGAATTCATTTTAAGTTGAACTTTCATTAGAATGTGTTGGTCCTCCTTTTCTTCATTGTGATTATATTTTTCCAGAAGAAAAAGCTGTCTTTTTACTTCCAGTGATGCTACTCTAAGCATATGAAGTCACAGATTGAAACGAATGCTCTGATGTCAGTGTGTTCTAAGAGAGGCTTTACCATAACATCTCACAGCTTCATGTGTAAAGAAGTGAATTATTTATTTTTGTGTATGGGACAGTAGTGCTGAAAGATACTTTCCACATTTAGGAAGTTTGAGTTAGTTTTAAGTAATGAAGTACTTAAAAGCTTGCAGGAATGCTTTTGTAAATGAAAATTTCTTAGAGGTTGCTTTTGCATTTTCCAGAATCTCATATGTGATATGATATGAGGTCACGTATGAGATATTTTGATATATGCTAATTCTCTGAGAAAACAGAATTGGCTGTAGGACTAAATGTGAACACCTGCCTGTTCAAAAAAAAAATTCCTGTTTATCCATGAAAACTGAATCCTTACAGGAGGAATTCTTCTCTCCTAGCTTGGAACATTAACAAATTGGACATCTACACTGTCCCTGCCTCTGGCAGGGGTATTGGAATTAGATGATCTCTAAGGTCTCTAAGACCTCTTGAGACAAGCTTAGATGAATTTCATCATCCGGGGTATCCTGCAATTGTACCAGAATAATATTAATAACGACAATAACAGTAACAATAATAGTAATTGGAACAGGTTGCCCAGGGAGGTGGTGGAGTCACCGTCCCTGCGGGTATTTAAGGAAAGGTTAGATGCAGCACTGAAACACATGGTTTAGTGGTTAATAGGTGGTGGTCGGTTGGACTAGGTCATCCTTGAGGTCTCTTCCAACCTTAATGATTCTATTCTATTCTATTCTATTCTATTCTATTCTATTCTATTCTATTCTATTCTAATATAGGGGAAAAAATGTCTCCCCAGCTCTTAAAATTGTTCATGTGGATATATTTGTTTTTGAGAATAATATTTAATACTGTCTTTGTTAATGATGTCCCATCGCTATTTCTTGACAGTACCAGTACTAACTTGTACACTTCACAAAGACAAAGGCCTGCATTTTTACTCTGAATATAAATTCCCAAAATTACAGTAACTTCTTGATAATCTGAGGGCCAATTGACCAGTTTTCATAAGGGACTTATTAATGTCACTGATCTATGAATTCTTTATTACTTACTTTTCAAATTTACTTCATGGTACTAGATATGTTCTTTGAGTTTTCTGATTGTTTATTTTTCTTTCTCATCTAGTCACCTTCCTCTTTCTGCCAGATAATAAAGGGTTAACTGTTAGAATCTATACCAATAAAGAAGATGGAAAAAGAGAGCAGAAAAATTGTTGTCTGATCATGTTTCAGTAGGATGAACAAAATGTACAACACATACATAGGATAGATACACTTTTCCAAGCTAGCCTGCAGGCGTGCTGTTGTGATCTAACTAGCTACTCATACTAGCCATCATAAGGTTATGATAATATAACATATTATATTATACTATATTATATATTATATAATAGTATATAATATATAATATAATAATAATTCCATAAGATATTAATTTCAACTTTCCCTTACAATGTGTGTGTGTCTGAAACAGCCACAAGTACCCCAGTTAGTATCAAGTTATCCTTTGTACGTAATAAGTGCGTTTCTCACCAGAAGATTTATCCAATGCTTACTGAAATAAATGAAAATCCCTCCACTGAAAGCAATAGACATAGAACCAAGATTCATGGGTTTACTCCCACTCAGTACTTAAGGTGGTACACATATATACAAAGACAACACTGTAACATGCTTTCAACTGTAATGAATAGGAAAAGTTGATCATTTTTTTAATTCCCCTTGCCCGCCTCCACCCCCAGTAAATTGCTTCTAATCTTGTGAATGAAAAATAATGAAAGTAATATTATAATTGGTCTGTATGCAGCAAACAGTTTGCATCAATGGCTTCTCCTTTGTCACAAAAAAGGATGGAGCATAGATATAGAAAATAATATTGTGAGATAGATTACATTCTTATATCAAATTGAAGAGATATTAATTAACATATATATAACCAATTAAAACACCAGTAGAGAGTACTAACGTACCAGTATCCGTCTATTGTGTGAATCGCTGACTTTTCTAACAGAGAATTAGTTATGACAGAATATGTTCTATGAAGAGTAAGCATTGTTTCTTATCTTTGTTTTGTGATAAGAACTTTCTTTTCTCTATGTGCTTTTTTTTCCCCCAGTAGCATTTCACAGTCAGATGCTAAATAAAGTGTAAGGCAGCTTCAATGTTCAGCCATAATGGAGACAAATGACAGCTTCATTCCCAGCACAACTGGATGGAGATAATTATTGCTACTGTCACAGGTCTGGCACAGATCACTGCTTATAGAATAGCCTCGTCCCTACTAAAAAAATATGGTTGTCAGAATGAAGGGGCTTTTTCCTTCTCTAGCTGTCCAATATGATTAAAAGGTTTTGTATTTTAAACCCCTTTTTTCATAATATTATTAACATGGAAAAGAGTTAATGAGCCATTATGAAATTGGATGTCCCATTTGTGCATCCTGTTAATGGGATAACACACTAACAGAAAACTCTTTCCTGAAGCTTTGGTAATGTACAGCTCATTGTTGACACAGTATTTTAGATTGCATTATGTGCCAACCATGCCAAATAAAGATTATTAATTATAAATAAAATTGAATAATCCTGTTTTGACTCATTTGTTATTATATCTTTTATTCTTTTTTATTTTTCAATTATTTTTTAAAAATATAAATAAAATTCAGTCATAAGGCAGAACAAATGCTGGCAGGAGGTCGTCAGAAACCATGAAACATGCAGCTGACTTTACAAGTCTAAAAATAGCACATCTCTTTCTCTATTAGAAGCATGCAATTCAGAAAGGAAGCAAATTCCAAAAGGAAGGAAATAAGACTGCTATTTATTTAGCCTTTATTCTCCATTTATAAGTGCATTAATACGTAGTTTGGAAGCAAAACTCATGAAGCTTTTAAGGTTAGTAATTGCCTTTTTCTCTTTTTTTAGATTAAATGAAAGAAACAATAGATGGCCCCCAAACCAAAATGGAAATATATAATTACTAAAAACAAATATAAAAGTCAATTCATTAATTAAAGCCATATCGCTTATGGTTTTTTCCTATTGAACATTGCTGAGTAGCAATGTATGGGTGTGTTTGTGCATGCTGTGAGTGAAAGTGGTAGTGAGAAATAGAATAAGACAGTTTGAACACAGCTGGGGGAAGGAGAATCTGCGCTGGCCTCAAAGGAACCCAGAGGTTTTAGGTCAGCTTCTGCCTGAAAAACCCTTGAGTATGTGAGAAAGGAACTTGTCTCCTATAATTTGTTTACTTCTGTTCTCAAAGAAACAGCACTTTATTTTCAGTGAATGAAAATGACTGTGTCAGACAAATTCATGACCCAATCATTAACAACTTCTAATTGCAACAGTCCAAAAAGAAACGAAAGTCTGGCTCTTCTTCAGGCTAAAAGTGGTAATGCTTTCAAATTCTTAAGCAATTTTTTATATTGCTAATTAGTTTATAATACTGGTATGTTGAAAGAAATTGAAGAGTTTGATTCAGTGCGATACATAAATGCCTACCAGTTCAACTCAGAAACACTTTGGTTCTGCCCTCTAGAAATGAAAAATAAAAAAATAAAAAAATAGAATTTATAAGTGAAATTAGATCCATCAGAAATGTATTTCCAGGAAGCCCATATGCTCAGCAGGAAGGTGACGGAAGGTAAGCAACAAAAATGTTGAGATACTGGGATTTGTATTTTCTTCTGCCTTTCCTTTTTCACTTCATGGAGAATGCATTGGTTCAAAGGCAAAGACAGCTGCTTCCTAGTATTTAGGGTACAGTGGGGAGTTTTCTACTGAGACTAGGTGCCCAGAGGCATCTTCCAAGGAATTCAGCAAGCTAGTTGATATCAAAGGTGATCAATTTTCTAACATGAAGAGCTATTCTTTCTTCTGCACACCTGCTCATGGGACAGATCAATACAAGGGGATTACAGCTCTACATTTTCTGACTCAGGGAAAAGTTGGAATGATCCAGAAAGTCGAGGAGGGAAAAAAAAGAAAACAAAAAAAAAGGTAAACGTGTGATAGCAAAGGTGTCTAAAGTATACAAATATTACCCACACATACTCAGCTGGATCTCTCAGAGCTTCCTTCTGATCCAGCAAGAGTACTACCACCTGGTCTGGCAAAAGCAGAGTGACTTGTAAGTATCTGGTCCACACTGCTCAGGCCTCCACCTACGGGTTTGTTCATACTGGCCAATCAGCTCCACATAGCCCTCACTGAAAGAAAATAGCTTGTACTACCTGTTAAATGGCAAGGGCGGGGGGGGGACGGACAAGACCACAACTTTCTTAGAAAATATATTCATGTCTTGGTTTCAACTGAGATAGAACCATAGAACTGTTTTGGTTGGAAAAGCTGAAGTCCAACCGTTAACCTAACACTGCCAAGTCCACCACTAAACTATATCCTTAAGCACCATATCTACATGTGTTTTAAGTACCTCCAGAGATGGTGACATAACCATTTCCGTGAGCAGCCTGAGCCAATTATTGGTAACCCTTTTGGTGAAGAAATTGTTCCTAATATGAAATCTAAACCTCCCTTGGTGCAACTTGAAACCAGAGTTAATTTTCTTCACAGTAGCTAGTAAGAGGCTATGTTTTGGATCTGTGCTGAAAATGGTGTTGATAATATGGAGATGAATTTGTTACTGCTGAGCAGTGCTTACACAAAGTCAAGGTCTTTTCTGCTTCTTACACCACTCCACCAGCCAGTAGGCAGGGGGAGCACAGGAAGTTGGAATAGGACATAGCTGGGATAGCTGACTCCAACTGACTAAAGAGGTATTCCACACCATACGACATCATGCTCAGCATATCTGTTAGTGAACAGAGAAGGACTGGTAGGAGATGTGGTGGTTGGGAGCTGTCTTGGTCAGAGTGACCACGAGATGGTAGAGTTCTCTATTCTTGGCGAGGTCAGGAGGGCGCACAGTAAAAATGCTCCCTTGGACTTCTGGAGGGCAGATTTTGACCTGTTCAGGACGTTGGTAGGGAGGGTCCCTTGGGAGTTGGTCCTGAAGGACAAAGGGGTCCAGGAAGGCTGGACGCTTCTCAAGTAGGAGGTCTTAAAGGCACAGAAGTGGGCTGTCCCTGTGTGCCATAAGA